>APFE031010023.1:2928-22880 GCA_000404065.3 Pinus taeda | reverse complement strand
TATATATATTGCAGAAGTAATCCAAGGAATTCCTCTCTCAATCCATGATTACATCACTGTCTTAGTATAGTCATTACATCAAAGCAGTTTTGGTGATGTGACAGTCCATCTTTACAGTGCCACCCACAATTTAGTTATGTTATTCATTGACAAGTTTGGGCTATCAATACATTGCCTCTCTACACAATGCACATAGACATCATTGTGCAGTACCATATCAATATACTTGTCATAGTCTCAAATTATGTCTATGATTATGATCTCAATAGCATGATGGTCGGATCAGAACATAGTATCACTAACATGTCAACAATATGTTGAAGTCAAAAGTACCTTAAAAATGAATTAGGAAGGTCATGAAGCAATCTCGGTGATGTCAAGACCACTTGATGTCATGGTGCTAGAAGGCCTCCAAGGAAGTCATGATGAAAGGATACTAATGATGGGTAGCTCAAGCAAAAGAAGCATCAAGGTGAAGATCTCCTCTTCACACACCAAATAAGTATCTTTCAGGTTTATAATCAGATTTGGTTAAATGATTTCATGACTGCAAGGGGATTTATAAATCGGTTAGATAATCAAAAGTCCTTGCATAAAATAAGAAGGATTGTCATAATCCTCATACAAAAGACAAACCATTGATATTTATGAAAGGGTCTATGAAGATCAAGCATTGTTTGAATCCATCAAGAGATTCATAGGATTCATATGATATCACTCAAAAGTCCTCTCATACTTAAATAACAAAAGAGGAGACATAAAGAGAGATATATGAAATGCTAGATATACTCTCGAAAATTAAAATAAAGAAGGTCACTTAGACCTACACAATAGTAAAGGTATCAAAGAATGAAGGAATAAATTCATGAAGATCTAGGAAAGATGATAAGGTAGTCATCATTGATGCGTAAGGCAACAAATATCAATAAACAAAGAAGGTTACCTCAACCGACAATTTGTGATCCCTATAGAGAAAGACAAGTTGTAGTCTATAGTATTAAAGGATAAAAGAATTCAACCTTTTGCAAAAAGGAAAGGCAAGGTTGTTCCTCAAGTAGAGACAAAAATCAGTATAGTTAAGATTCAATGCTATAAAAAGATTTTGGAAGCTCATATCACTGAAAGATGGAGGAAGCTAAAGAAAAGGGCCAAGGAAAGAGGGAGTATCAAATCTCTCTTGTCAGTAAGATAGTATCCCTCACAAAAGGATCCTATCATAAGCTCCTATATCTTGTGTTATAAGATATGACAATGCTAATAAGATGCATCATGGCATCATGAAACCATTAGAAGCAAGAGCTCGTGACATCACCTTGGAAATCATGAAGGACAAAAAGGACAAAAATCCATGGCAGTCAAACATGAAGGATATAGATCTTGGGAATCTCATTGAACATTAAAGGAAAAAAAGATGGCATCCAGGACAAGGCTCATCATACATCAAGAAACATCTGCCAGATGAGGATATACAAGATCCTCAAGGTTCTCTAATGAATCCTCATCGGAGGGTTCACTAATCTAAAGAGGAAGTAAGTGTTTCCTCGGGAACTCTAACTTATGGAATTCATGGGATAATGGTGTGATGACATGAAGAAGATCAAGGATTGAAGATCTCTTCAATCAAGGAAGCTACTGGAAGGAGCCTAGATGATCTAAAGGTAAAATGAGGTATGTATGGCTTGTATTTAATATTATAATGTCATGTCATATGGTTGCAAGTAATAATGGATCATTACTTCTATCTTGAGAAGCATGATCAAGAGAAAAAGGATCTTCTCCTCTGAAAGAATGCAAGAAGGCATAAGTCACACTATATGAAATCAACATAATATGTCCTCATGTGAAGTATGAGGTAGTTGACTAAGAAACTCTGATTTAAAGCTCAGGGAAATGGAATGTGTAACAAAAGAAGAGATCGTGAGATATGCAACCATGATGAAGGCGATCAACATCTAAAAGACCAAGAAGATTTGACTAAGAAATCTCCTAGAAAGATATAAAGACTCTGATGAAAGTCTGAAAAAGATGAAGACCCTTGATAATGGATATCTTTGGGAGATATGTCAATAAGTGTGCAGGATGTTGATACCTACAAGAAGATGTCATGATGAAGAGCCATCTCGTAAGGTATGATTCAATTTAATATGATGTTTTGATTTCTTGAATAATATCTGGATGAGTTCATGTAGGGCTACTAGAACAAAACTTGTAAGTACAAGTACAACCAGCATTCATGAGATGGATGGAAACTCCTGAAAGAAGCATGGAGAGAAAAGAAGTAGCTATATGAAGAAATTTCTAGATGTATGCCAAGAAGGTCACTTTCCATGAAGAAAGGAATGACATGACGGAATAAGAAGGAAAGTAATCGATGGTTGTTGCCCTACAACAAAGAAGCTCAACTAAATTGCATGACATCAAGGAGAGAAGTTGATCAAGCAGCTGAAGAACCCACAAAGAAGAAGTTGTTGATGTATAAAAGAGTCCCTAGCTAAGAGGGAGCTCTGACAGGTCCCTAATCAAGAGGGAGTTTGAATTAGATCACCCCTGATTACAAAGGAGTGACAATTGTGTTTTTCATTTCATGTGTCATGCACTAGACCAGGACTAACAGTCGTAAGTCTAAATGAAGGCCATAAATGGAAATGTAGGCACATGATAGACACAACATTCTTGTCTTCACTTAGTGGGAGGATTGGGTAATCATCTAACATCCAATACTCTTTGAGGACGTGTAGGGCATCCAAGATATTCTTTGAGGGTTGGGAACCCAAGATAAGAATAGTCCTAGAAGGTCATACTCAATGAACACCTAGGTGGGTATGTACCTTGAGAGACAATGATGAAGGTGTCTATAAATCATTGGTCTCGCCAGCATTGTAGCTCATGGTCTCATAGAGAGATGGAGTTGTTAGTCAAGGCCTTGCACTATGACAATGTTGATTGATATGATGCTATACAGATGAAATTACCAATCCGATTCTTCTTATGAGAATTTCTTCAGATTGAGAATGACCAAGTACCATTATGAATACCTCCCTAGTTAAGAGGAAGCGTTGAAGAAAATGTAACTAGGTTCGGTTTTCATTATGACTTGTAAATATTAAGTAAAGAAAAGAAACAATTATTATTTCTTGCATCATGGGTTTCATGAGCAAGATATGTTTACCATAGGTCAAAGACATTTTCTTGTTGTCTTTAGGATTTGGTGTCTTAACATAAGTATTGTCAAAGTCATCTTGTCAAAAGATCTACGCTCCAAACAAGTGTCACTATCCCCTGCAAGTCGGCTTCATAAAGACAGAGATCTCCTTGATATGTCGGCCCAGGTTATGGTTCACATGTCAGCCTAATGTATGACGCTGACCCATATATATATATAACACATGAAGTGGCATTAAAAAGGTAGAAGTCTTCAGATCATCTTAGAACAGTCAGCGAAGAAGAAGGAACGCAATACACAGTGATCAAGGGTGATACATATCTTGATGAAGTCTGTCTCTTACATATACACAGTGACAGCTCCCGGTGAAGTTTAATATAGCTCTCGGTGGTAGCCCGTAGCTCTCGGTGAAGTCTAGATGTAGCTTTCAGAAGACTGTATACACAAATATCTCCTCTCGGTGGTAGCCCGTAGCTCTCGGTGAAGTCTGGATGTAGCTTTCGGAGGACTGTATCCACACATATCTCCTCTCGGTGGTAACCTGTCCTATCATCATCAGAATAGCAAAGAACATGAAGGATTGTCTCAAGACAGTGGCATGATTAAAGTAACTTATTCCTGAACTAAGAACTGTAGTAGCCGAGGAAGAGGAGCCAAAGACTATGACAAGACCCAAAAACTGAAGGAGTACAGTGACATAAAGTCTATAGACTGTGGATTGAAGGCCGAACAGTGCAGCAGATAGTGATAAGTATCTTGGAGGTAATCTTGAGTCAATTTTGTCAAGGGTCTTCGTATTCGTCAATTGGAATCTCTATAAGAAGAATTTTATGCGGCTTTTCCTCTCCAAGAGGGAGAGGTTTTGGCCTTGGCAGGATGCCAACATCTTCTATTTTTGTCTCTTTGTTTTGGTAGCTATTTGATGAACTAATGAAGACACACTCTAATAATAATCAGTGAACATTGGAATAAGAAGAAAAATGGAAAAACAACTCACAAATAGTTATCATGCTAAGAAGAATCACATTAACTACATTTGCCCTAGATTCTTCAACAAAGTCCTCACACAAAGTTAGAGCCTTGAGTAAAACTAGGTCGGAACCTGAATTGTTTGAGAGCATTGGAGTCCTCAAGTAGACCAAGTTGGAGCTTGGATTTATAGTACAGGTCAGAGGTTGGTCTGAAATCAAAGATTGGAGTCTTCATCTAGGGTTGGAGACCCGAAGGAATTATAAGTGTCATTGTACAAATTATTGTTGTAAAAGAAGATTGGAGTCCTCGTTATTCTTGTTAATAAAATTATTCTTTTGTTGTACATCTTGTGTTCTGTTTCTATTAAGTGATCTTAACTGGTATAAGATAACAATTGTAAGAGAAATGTTGATTCTCCCCCCCCCCCCTTCCCCGCTCAATATTTCCAACAGCCAGACCTTACCATCTCACTCACTCATTCCTTTTTAGCAAGGCCATTACTAATTTGTATAATGCCGCAAACTATTGAGTATTCTGTATTATACCACAGTTTCTTATACACGTGTCGCAGCAGCACTACCATAGTTTCTTTCTATCTATATGTTATTTTTACCATTTTTTTAGGAGATGTGCTTGCACTCCCACATTGTAGTCTTACTGACTGTACTCTTATTCACTCCCATTGACCTACTTCTGTGGTCATCAGTTGGACATTAATAAATTTACTTGTTTTCTGTTATCTCCCCAATACCATGGCTCAAAGCTTTCTTCTCACTTTCCGTGGCAAATCATTCTTCAACTGTGCGATTCAAACGACTGATACTTCATCTTCACTATTCTGTTTGCTGTCACCTTTTTTAAATACCATGGCTCAAAGCTTTCTTCTCACTTTCCGTGGCAAATCATTCTTCAACTGTGCAATTCAAACGACTGATACTTCATCTTCACTATTCTGTTTGCTGTCACCTTTTTTATGTGGATTTAAACTCAGCTATCAATGGTTCTTCTATTGAATTCGCACTAACTATTCCAGCAATTCCATTAGAACCTAATGGTAAACATTCACCAACATTTGTCCCATTCACATCTTTCACATCATCTTGCCTTTTTGTCATCCCCAAATCAAATTATTAGCATCGGATCAGATGAATAGTGATCGAAAATCACCAAAAACACAAGGGCTATTGCAACATTTACCATGAGTACCCCTATACCAGAATAAGAGGTAACATCGAACTATACATCAAACAAAAGTGCTCCAAACATAACAATGGGATCCAAGGAAGGCATCGATACACTTTGAAACTTAGAAACAATGTTGATAGATAGATGAGCAAATATTTTTGACCATGTTGTACAGGGTAGTTGCTTGTATGTCATATCACAGAAAAGAAGCAAAACTTTACTCCGTCTGAAAATGGCAAAGCGGCATATCATTCATTCATCTTGATAAAAAAAATCCCCATCCCAAGTATCATTCGCTAATGAAAATGAGCCAGCACTTACTGAAAAGAGGACAATTAATAGGGATCAAACTCAAGAGTAGGGAATTCCTTCACAATTCAAGAAACATCAATAACATTATAATTTGACAATCTCCTTGGACATTTATCCAAGGTGCAGCAACTTAAAAGAAATGGAGTCAAATGTAACTCCCTGCTCAAACAGTAAAAGAATGTTTTCTTCAGCAAATGCAGCAAGGTCTCTCTTATGCTATGGAATATTGTATCTTTTAGCAGCCAAGTCTTATAGTACCTACCAATAAACTGATTAGATGGCACAGGAAAGATTCAAACAAATATCATGTCAACTGCTTAGGAAGAAAAAAACTAAAAACAACTTACTCCTATTGTTCCACCATATTCATTGAGAACAACTGCCATGTGAACCTTCCTTATTCGGAATTCCCTCAGCAAATTCCAAACTGACATTGAATCTAAAAAAGAACACATGTATGATCATTAATGTCAAAATTAAAAATCTGCACTCTTGCTAGACACCTTACAAACAACTGTCGGGCAATTGAATTCAAGACTTGAATGTAATGTGCATAGCAAGGTTAACAGCAAACTATTAGAAGGCAATATTTTGAAATTTTTTTTGTTAATCAAAAAACTAAATTAAAGATAGAAAGTGGAAACTAAAGGATCTCTTCCTTATTTCCATGCCCTCATGTGCAACAGGAAATAATGAAAACAATTCTGCAATGCATAACCTAGGTCAGGTACCCGGTACAAAATAAACTTTGTGTGCAATGCGGCCGACAGTTAGCCTTTCCAACATCTCTGCCTACACACAATAGGAAAATCTATTTGTTAGCTCATATGCAGACCTCTCTTCTGCATGTAGAAGGCAAGTTCAAACAGTAAGTAAACATCATTTGGCATTGAATATCAAATTCCTAAAAACTCCAAGAGCTCCCTACGAATTGAAACAAAATAGTAAGCTATCAAATGGTAAATCCAAACCATAAACATTATATGCAAGCTAAAACTGAATGTGTCTTGAGAAAAGTTGCTATTACTTGCTAATAAGACAGTTAATGGGCAATATATGCTACTACTGACCTGTTCAACATAATCCAGCATGTCCATTGCATATGCTATCCCAACAATATTATCAACACGCCGTTCAAAGACAGGCACCCTAAAAAATAAGATTGGACACTATCCTTGGTTGTAAATTTATGTTTATGACAGCCAAAACCATTAGCAGTACTTGAAAAAGGAATAGATCACAATCCAATTTGTCAAGGAGAAATCAGTACCTGGAATATTGGTGTGTCACCCAAAGGTTGCGAAAATCCATCAGAGAGGCTCCAGCATCAATGGCAACTACATCTACCAACGGAGTCATTACCTCTCTCACATATGTGTCCTTGATTTCTAAAACATTTTCGATCATATCCTGTACAGAGAGGAGCAACATCACATCATAAGTGTAGCCTTTAAGTCTCCACAAAATCAACCAGAGTTGTCCTTGGCAAAAGACTACTTCAGACCTCATGATATTGAAATCCATTTATAAATGTTTCTAATGTGCAAGGGATGTTTCTAATGTTTCTAATGGCATTCAATTCCATTTTTTTATCTCTCTCAAAACTCTCATTCTTGCCAGTTGCATTTACTTCATTTTTGACATTTGCTTCACATTTCAGTAAATTACATCCACACTTGAAGCCCTTTATTTACTTAAAATTAAAAGAACCATAAAATGGTGGGCATGTTAGTTCAGCAAATCACAACCTCACTTGAAGCCATTTATTTACGTAAAATTAACAGAACCATAAAATGGTGGGGAAACATTTCAAAGCATCAGAACTAGCATACAAAAAGATGTGAGTTTCAGTAACAGTTTGGAGAAAGAAACACCAAAAAGAAGAACTGACCTAAACAATCTTAAAACCAGCCATCATGACTTAAAACAAGAAAAAAAGACCTAGGTAAGGCATGCAAAAGCTCTGAAAATGATGGAACGAGACACACAAATTCACTTTTATTATGGACATTTTGACTTCTAGGAAACAGACACTATCACCTGAATGCCTTTCAAATTTTCAGCAACTAGGGACATACAAAGTGACTTTCAAGTTTCAACAACTCAGGACATATATACCATACTTTTAGGAGACATCTTTTCTAGTGACGGGGACAAAGTCCTCTGATATAAATTGAAATTGAGATATAGAAGTCCTCTCAACTGATTAAGAAAGTCCAACTTCTAAAATTATTAGGACCAATCTCGTTCAGGTAAAAAAATACTCCAGGTGACATGAACACATAAGTAAGCAATTACGGCAGCAACACCTTCAATCACAATGAAATGTGATCCTATTTGTGTGTGCTGAATATTACAACTTCTGAGCTAATATAAAGATTTAATATATCACTTCATTTACATGTTTTCTAAATCAAGATATTACTCTAACCAGTATCAACGTGTCTCAGTGCTGATACAAGCCAAAACAGCACGAGGTAAAAACTAGAAGAATTAATTTGAATATGAAACGATGATTTTTTAATATTGATTTCGAGCTGGAAAAACTCAGCACTCAAACATAAATCTGTGCTTGTTACAGACCCATGTGCTTATCATGGCCTGAACAGTCGACACCAGCTCCTTTCAAATTTGCAATTGTCCGAATGTGTAGAAGCTGTGGTGTATATTGTTATTAGTGTAATTTATCAATTATAGCAATTTACTAGTAATTATCATTTACTTTACATATATAAAAAGTAGATTAAGTACTTTAGAGTCAATAATGAATAAACAGGAAGACGTTGTAACATCCTTCTCCTCTTCGTTTCTTTTAATGTAAGACGCCACATTATGATTCGATGAATAATAACTTTAAAGTTCCCTTCTAAAGAGCTCAGTGTCCTTTCTGTTCAATTTCTGCAGAATCTGAAATGGTATTAGTGTTGAAGAATGTAACTAGTGTTGGTCTTCATAATTATATTTGAGTCATGATGTAATGTATTTGTCAAAAGAAAGAAAAAGAAATTTTATTATTAAAGAAATTGACTTGTTAAAGCATGGGTTTTATGCTTGGGTAAATTGTTTTTAGGTCAAAATCTCCATTGAAGACTTCTAGGGTTTATGTCAAGTGTTCTTGTCCATGTCATAATGTAAAAGACCCTTCTTGGGCTTTATTTTTTCAAGAAAGAAATTTATTTTATTGTAAAATAGGTCAATTAGGCCTCCTCCACCAAGTCAGCCTCAAGAAAGCACAAGTTGGCCTCAACAAGGGAATTTGACCTCACAAACTCACTATGTATTGGAGCAACTCGACTCATTTAGAAGCACATCTCTCACAAGTTCAAATTGCAGTAGCTGGAAGCAGAAAAAGTGTGAAGTTCAAGAAGGAAGTTGGAATCGAAGTTTTTGGGTCTCCCTCTCCTCTCTCATGTGCAATGAAATTCTGAAGTTGCATCGAAGCTATGAAGTTGCATCAAATTTGTGAAGCTGTATCAACGTCGAAGTTGTGAAGTTGCATCAAGGTTGACGTTGTGAATTTGCATCGAAGTTGTGAAGTTGTATCAAAGTTGAAGCTATGACGCTGCATCAAGTTCGATGTTGTGAAGCTGCATCAAGGTCAAAGTTGTGAAGCTGCCAGGTTGAAACTACTAAAGTTGCTAGATAGAAACTGCAGCCATAAAGTTGGGTCAAAGTTTTGAAGCTAGGGGTCAAAATTCTAGGTTGAAGCTGCATTTGAGAAGTTGGCACTTGGTAACTTTGGAAGAGATCATCTATCAAAAGTAAGCGCTGACTTGGTGGAGGAGGAAGGTCTTTTGGTCTAGGTGTTAGTTTTTGTAGCATCGGATGTGTTCTAGCCACGAAATTTGGTGGAGAGGCTAGAATACATGACATCTCCAAAACCCAAGAATCGTTTCTACAAATTCCACCTGGAGATGACTTAATTACATTATTAACCATTTTTTTAATATTTCCTAAGTCCAAACTTAGGAAAACGAGATAATTAATCATAACTAATTAAGTCAAGGTGAGAATTCTCTAAAAGCTCACACGTATCGATCCAGAAATGATATAAGCCATCGATTAAGGTTTAATCCTGGTCGTTGGAGTCCCAACAGGAGGATATAAGAAGTGATCAATGTGGTGATGCAGAATACACCAAAGTCACTTGGAGAATTCAATTTTCCAGAGTAGCAGCAGACAGTTGCCAAAGAATTCGAGCTTCACTGAGGAAGCAGAGATAGTGATCTGGAGGAATTTTTCTAGATTTGGAGAGGCAACAGCAAGGAGGCCGATTTATTCCCAATGAGGCAGCGCAGAGGACTGTCCAATTGCTTTAGATGTGAAATTTTATTTGGCTGGAGGAAAAATCAATTCAACGTCCACATGACGGGAAAAACTTCAAGAGGATCGGAGATTAGTTTTCTCAGTAGAGGCAAGCAGAACGACTTCATCAGAGGCAGTTTCATGGTTAGACGTCCGAGGGTCTACACAAGCATTTTACAAAGGCTGACGGAGAGGGTTTAGGAGGACGAATTTTCTGAAGGGACGTTAGGGTTGCTTGTGGAAGAAGGGAAATTTCCTTAAATAATTTTGGCCAGATTTTCTTGCTATTTGGATTGTTAGTTGGGCATCCATAGATTGTACTCAGAATCCATTGTTGCGTAATAATAAAACTCCACACTATTGCATTGGTTTTCCCACATTGGGGTTTTTCAGGGGATATTTTTCCAAAAATAATGGTGACATTTTTATTTTGTGTGTGCTAGTATTTTCTCAGTTTCCAACGTTATTTTCTTCTGCGGATTATTTGTGAAAATCGGTGTGAATTATTAGGTATCTGTTGTAGCAAACTGCAAATAAATTGTTAAATAAATTAACAATTAGGAAAATAATTTCCAATCGCTGTGATAGATGAAATTTTCACATAGTATCAAAGCATGAGTGATCGGTCGAGAAGCTCATAAGCAAAGGAAAGAATTTCGCTTCTTAGAGGGAGCAGCAAGCCGAAATTCTTAGAGGCAGTACAGTGCTCAGACAAGCCGACCGAATTGTTGGGACAGAAATTCGATTTTTAGTTGCAAGGTTGCAGAGAAGTGGAGTTGCCTAAGATTGTGATTCTAATAGTTGGAGGGAGCAACAGCAGCTCAGATCTTCGCTAAGCAGATTCGTTGGTTGGACGCAGAGGGTTTTGCAACAACAAAATCAGCATCGAGCGGAAGAGAAAAGCACACATAGTAGAGGGAAAATTTCTCTCAGGGAACTTCGAGTCTCAAAAGTTTGATTTTCCAGGCAGATTGGCAATGGTTGAATGGAAATTTCCTCACTCCAAAAGGGAGTGTGTATAGTAGAGTAGCAACCAAGCAGAGGGAAAGAGGGAGTTTCTGACTTGATCAGAGATGGCCACAACGGGGCTTAGAGATCAGGATAAGTTGGATGGAGCTTCCAACTGCGTCATCTAGAAGGCTAGGATGTCCTTCCTTCCAGATGAAAATGCCTTGAAAGCCTACGTAGACAATGTGGTAGCAGTTCCCCGGGCTGCAAATCAACTCAAGGAATATAAGAAGGAGATGGCGCGGGCAAAGCTGTTGATCTTGGATGGAGTCTGAGATCATATAGTCTCACACATGGCAGATAAAGGTACAACTAGAGAGATGTAGGTAGCTCTCTCCACGCTATATCAAAGTACTTCCGAGCAGTGGAAGATGTTCTTGGAAGAGCACAGATGCATCAGGACATAGAAAGGAGAAGGCATAGATCCCTTCCTCACCAGGATTCAGGAGGTATGAGACCAACGTGCAACTGTTCGTGCAGCACCTCAACCTTCAAAGCTAGTACGATTGGCACTAAATAGTGTCTTGGAGGAGTGGCAAGTCTTCGTCCAAAGTATATTGGGCGGAGATAGGCTACCAAGATGGGGCAAAATATGGGTTGACTTGCAGCAACAAGACTTGAGGTGAGCTCTCCTAGAGAGCTCAATTAGTGGCAACAGTAGCAGCGGACCGAAGGGTGCGAAGGACGAGGAGAATGTGACCCTCCCATCAAAGGGTCCCAATCAGGGACAAGGGGAGAAAAAGAAGAAGAGGAAGGACCTATATAAGGTCAAGTGCTTCAGGTGTGGCGAGTTTGGCCACTTCAGTACTCAATGTCCTTTCAAAAAGAAGGACAAGCAATAGAAGCAGGACTAGGCAACAGCACATGCTAAGATAGATAGGTTGTCTTCAAGGTTGGAGGAAGACTTCGCGATGATGGTAGCCATACCTCTAGGAGTGAGGTGGTGTGAATTGGAGTTGTAGCCCAGAGAGCTAAAGAGATTGGGCAGGATCCTTGAGGAGTCCACTTCATGGATCATTACTTGGCTACAGGAGGGCCCACAGTATTCAGTAGCAGGATGGATCAGTGACAGTTGATGTAGTCAGTACCAGAGTAACAATTGCATACTAGTAGCAGTCAAATGTTGAGGAGCATTGTGCAGTGTTAACAACAGAGCAGGTGGCTCAGTGCAGAGTTGGCAACAGTGCAAAGTCTTCAATGACAGTGCAGATGCTAGTAGCAATTAGGACTCGGGAAACAGATGCATCATACTGAACATAGATGATTCAATATTTTGAATTCTTCTCAGTGCAAATGTCGAGTTGCCAATAGTATGGCAGTGCCCGCAACAGCACAGATGCAGCGTCAGAGTTGCGTAGTGGTTGGTGGACAATATGGCCAGATATCAGTAGCATGACAGGAAGTGATACAGAGACAGAGTGTTGTCGCAGGATGTGCAGCACTATAGAGAACACAATCCTTGCTAAAAGGGAGTGTTATTTTTTGTAGCATCAGATGTGTTATAGCCACGAAATTTGGTAGAGTCTAGAATACATGAGATCTCCAACAACCTGAAATTGTTTCTGGAAATTGCGCCTAGAGATGACTTAATTAAATTATTAACCAATTTTTTAATATTTTTAAAGTCTAAACTTATGAAAACTGGTTAATTAATCATAATTAATTAAGTCAAGGTGAAAATTCTCTAGAAACTCACACAGATCGATCCAGAAATGCTTTGAGCCATTGATTAAGATTTAATCTTGGTCATTGGAGTCCCAACAAGAAGATATATGAAGGGATCGATGTGGTGATGGAGAATACATCAGAGTCAACTTGGAGAATTTGATTTTCCAGAGTAGCAGCAATCAATTGCCGGAGAATTCGAGCTTCAGTGAGGAAGCAGAGACAGTGATCCGGAGGAAATTTTCCTGATCCAGAGAGGCAGCAACAAGGAGGTCAAGTTATTCCCAAAGAGGCAACGCAGAGGACTGCGCGGTTACTTCACAAGAGCAATTCGATTTGGCTAGAGCAAAAATTGATTCAGCTTCCAAAGGCCGGGAAAGACTTCCATAGGGCTGGAGAATCATTTTTCCAGCAAAGGAAGGCAAAACGACTTCATCAGATGCAGTTCCGAGCTTAGACATCCAAGGGTTTGCGCAGGCACCATGCAGAGGTTGACACAAAGGGTCTAGGAGGACGAATTTTTTGAAAGGAAGTTGTGTCAAGGTTGCTTGTGGAAGCAGGGAAATTCCCTTAAATAATTTTGGCCAAATTTTCTTCTTGTTTGGAGTGCGAGTTGGGCATCCATAAATTGTACTCAGAATTCACTGTTGTATAATAATAAAAACCCTCACTGTTCCATCAGTTTTTCTACATTGGGTTTTTCGGGGACATTTGTCCAAAAATAATGGTGTCATTTTTATTGTGTGTGCTAGTATTTTCTTATTTTCTAGCGTTATTTTCTCCCGCAATTTATTTGTGAAAATCACAGTGTGAATTATTTGGTATTTGTCACAGAAAACTGCAAATAAATTGTTAAATGAGTTAACAATTTGGAAAATAATTTCTAGTAGCTGTGATAGATGAAATTTTCACACTAAGGTCTTGGTTTATCTCAATTTGAATCTACTGTAAGAAGTGTTCTGACTGGGTTTTCCCCTATAAAGGGGTTTTAGCCTTGGTTGAGTACCTACATCTGGTGTTCTTGATCTTCACGTTTTTACTTTGACGATTGCTTGATGAGAAGAAGGTAAAAGAACATAAGAATATCACAAGTAATTATCAATATAAGAACATCCTTTTGCCTTTCCGATTTTCTAACATGGTATTAGAGCTAAAGAAAACGGCAGCTGAAAGATCTATTGAAGAGAGAATAAAGAGTTTCAAAGTCAGAAGGAGTAGAAAATATCAATATGAAAAATTCAATGAAGGGATAGAACAAGCTAGAAGGAGCCTCCAACTTCAGAGCATGAAAAAAAGGATAGACCTTATCCTCGCTAAGCACAAAGCTTTGGATCTTGCTCTAGGAAAAGTCAAGAAGCCTACAGATGAAGCAAAGAAGGAGAAGTTCAAAGAAACAGAAATCTTGGCCATGAACCTAATCATGGATGAACTTAAGGACAACCTAAGTCCATACATTTCCAACATATATTCCGCTCAAAAAATGTATGAGGCTCACTCAAAATTATTCACCATCGGAAAAATTGGTCAAATAGAAAGCTTCAAGAAGGAACTAAGAATTGTTAAGATGACGAATGATGATACTGTTTCATCATATTTTGTAAGAATCTCCAAAATAAAAGATGAACTCCAAGCAATAGATGAAATCATACCAGAAAAAGAGCTCGTAATTACTGCTCTTCCAACACTACCAAAATCTTGGAGTGCTTTTGCATCAGAAATTAACAGTTGGAAGGATACTCCAACATATGAACAAATGTGGAATGCATGCAATCAAGAAGAAGCTCGAATATCATTAGTAAACAACAAGAAAGAGAATGAAGAAGAAAACACCTCGAATGCATATTTTGCTCATCATAAGAAGAAGGGAACCTTCAAGAAGTTCAAAGGACCAAAGAAGAAAGTTGACCTATCCAAAATTAAATGTTACAATTGTCATAAGATGGGTCATTATAAAAGTCAACGTCATGAGAATCAAAGGAATGGGAAGAGAGAAAGAGATCAAACAAATATTGTCGATGAAGTTCCACCGAAGAAGAACAAAATTGAGGAATCGAAAGTCAAGGGCTTATACCACTAAGTCCTCTCCTACATATCCTTTTTAGTCTTGTATTGTTTTCCTTTATATTTTGATTTCTAGAGGTTGTAGGCCTAACCTGCCACGTTAGAACATTTTTGAATTATGTTGATAAGTTATCCCTCAAAAGGATTGGGTTAAGAGGGAGCCTTCACCATTTTACAAAAGACAAGTATTTTATTCTTTGTATCATCTTTTCATGTTTGATTTCCTCCTCACATCAAGACTTGTTTAAATTGTATACTAATAACCTTTCTCTGTATATTTTCCTCGATTAGGAAAGCTTGTTGAATGCTCGAGAGTCATGGAGGAGACTTCAAAGGATAGACTTGAAGCATGGTAAAAGTTCTATTGCAAAGGAAGCCCTTCAAGAATTGATGTCCTACAAGGTTTGTTAAGGAATAACTCAAAGGGTTTTGAATCACAAAGATTCTTGTTAGGGTGACAAATCATTAGATTGAATCTATCCTCATGATATTAAGTGATCATACTTATGTAACCCTAACCTTTAGGATTCACTATAAAACCCTAGCCTCTTTTTGCTAAGGGTATGTCAATATTGATTATGAAACCCTAGTTCTCTTAGGGTTGTTGATAAAGTCTAGAAATCTCATTACTTTGATGTTTAGATTTTTGGTATTGTTATGATAGAAACCCTAGTTATTTAGAGTAGTTGTTAATGTCTAAATTATATATTGAAACCCTAGATCTTTAGGGTTTGGTGAATTAGGGTTCATGAACAAAACCCCTATAACAATTATAGTAAGATCCTAGGAATGAAACCCTAGGTGTATATTCGTCTAATCGAAACCCTAGCCTGGAGAAAATTTATTGTTTGTCTGACTTTGATGTAATGGTGTTTGTGTCATGGGTTTACCAAGTAGGTATGAATGTTGACATGGGATGCTGGTACATAAAATCCTAGATATGCATATGCTAGTATGCTAACCGAATTGTTGATATTTTATGAATTCTAGGGTCTGTAGAGCCCTAGTAGAGATTGATATTCTACGATATAATTTTCCAATATGATTTAGTTTTGATGATAAAATCTAGGCTTTACAACAAACCCTAGTAGAGTCTAAAATTGTTGAAACCTTATATGTATAGTAGAATTGTTATTTGATTGAATTGTTGATATCTAAGGCCTTTGTGTCTCGAAGATGCAGTCTAGGGTTTATGACAAAACCCTAGCAAGAAATTGAAGTTTAGTATCTAAAAGATGTGTCTCTTATAGATTATGAACCTAACTAGGCTTAAGTATTTGGCGTCTAACGTTTGAATTTTTGAATGCTTCCATTATAATAATATGATTTAGTGAACTTCATGCTTCCATATATTTGTTGTACTTGCTATTAAGGTTTTGTAGGTACATGATCTTCAAGATGCTGAAAATGTTTGTAATTGAAAATAAGCAAGATGAAGCAAACTATAAGAATGATGATGATCAAGATAACCTTGACGCCATGAGAAAGAATGAAGTATTGAAAGGTTGAAGAAGGAAGATATTGATCTCCCCAAGTTGAGAGGGAGCCTGGATAGAAAGGGTACATCTCCCCAATTGAGAGGGAGGGCAAACTGAATACCTTGTAGAAAGAATGAAACCGAAGATTGAATAAAAGTACCACATATCGATTTGCAAAGTACTGAGGTTGTATTTGGTAATAAAAGAAGAAAAACTTCTGACAAGATGTATATGGATAACTTGATGATGATTGAGGACCCCAAAGGTTTTTGTTTACTTGTATATATATATTTAGAACTTTATTATTGATTGGGGTTGTGTTTGTACAGGAAAAATATCTCCACAAGAAGGTTGAACACCTTGGAAGAATGGTTAGACAAATGGATATATCTCACTTGGTTTATTAAGAGATATGAAGCATCTAATGGTGGATGCTTGAGGGGACATCTGGTTGGCCTATGTGTTGATGTCTAGATCCCAAAGAGAGTGGGTAGCATTGGTCATGGAGCTCCGACCTTAGAGAAGCACCTAGATCCCAAGCTTGGTGGTAGAGCTTAAAACCTTGATCGTTCCTAGAGTTGGTCGAAGCTTGAGTCCCCTTAGTCCCACCCAGATAGAATACTATGGTCAAGTATCTACTCTGTAGCACTGAGTGAGCTAGAACTCTTCGTAGTTCATTTTGAGATCTTCCATGTACCTCTATATATTTGTAATTATGAATACCTCCTTAGTTAAGAGGGAGTGTTGAAGAATGTAACTAGTGTCGGAATTCATAATTATATTTGAGTCATGATGTAATGTATTTGTCAAAAGAAAGAAAAAATAATTTTATAAATAAAGAAATTGACTTATTAAAGCATGGGTTTTATGCTTGGGTCAATTGTTTTTAGGTCAAAGTCTCCATTGAAGACTTCTAGGATTCATGTCAAGTGTCATTGTCCATGTCATAATGTAAAAGACCCTTCTTGGGCTCTATTTGTCAAGAAAGAAATTTTTTATTGTAAAATAGGTCAATTAGGCCTCCTCTACTAGGTCGGCCTCAAGAAAGGACAAGTCGACCTCAACAAGGGAATTTGACCTCACAAACTCACTATATATTGGAGCAACTCAACTCATTTGGAAGCACATCTCTCACAAGTTCGAATTGCAGTAGCTAGAAGCAGAAAAAGTGTGAAGTTCAAGGAAGCTGGAATTGAAGTTTTTGGGTCTCTCTCTCTCTCTCATGCAACAAAATTCTGAAGCTGCATCGAAGTTGTGAAACTACATCGAAGTTGTGAAGCTGCATCGAAGTTGTCAAGATGCATCAAAGTTGTGAAGCAGCATCTAGGTCGAAGTTGTGAACCTACATCATGGTCGAAGTTGTGAAGTTGCTAGGTTGGCCGCTGAAGCTACTAAACTTGCTAGATAGAAACTGCAGTCCTAAAGCTGGGTCAAAGTCCTAAGCTGGGGATCGAAATTCTGGGTTGAAGCTGCATTTGAGAAGTTGGCACTTAGTAACTTTGGAAGAGATCATCTATCAGAAGGAAGAGCTGACTTGGTGGAGGAGGATGGTCTTTTGGTCTAGGGTCTTGGTTTATATCAATTTGAATCTACTGAAGGAAGAGTTTTGATTGGGTTTTCCCCTATAAAGGGGTTTTAGCCCTGGCTGGGTGCCTACATCTGGTGTCCTTGATCTTCACATTTTTACTTTGATGATTCCTTGATGAGAATAAGATAAAATAAGAACAAAAAGAAGTTAATAAGAACATAAGAATATCACAAGAAATTATCAATATAAGAAAATCTTTCTGCGTTTCCGATTTTCTAACAATTAGGCCCATGTAAAAAAGAAACTAACACTAACAAGTGAAGGCCTAGAGACTAGATATCAAGTGACAGTCTGAGGAACTACAATACAAGCTGAGAAAAGATAGATAACCACCATTGTACAAAATATGGTAAATAGCCACAGCCATATCATGTCTAGTAGAAGTCGTTGTCATACTATAGGATTTTAAGCATAAACACAAGAATCTAGTTCTGACAAAAAACTGCACTAGCAATTGCAAGACAAAAAGAGAGAATAGAGAATAAAAGATCACCATTAGACTATGAAACTGAAAGACCAATTTGAATTCACTTGTATTACATTGCTTGCCTTGAGAACATATTTAAAACACTTTCTTCAGAGAGGAACAATGTGCACTAGGTTGGGATTCCTTAGCGCATGCACAAAAGCAAAAACACGGCTCCTTAGATTTAGTTACCTAGCCCAAAAATGGAGTTGTATAGTCAAAAATGGAGATAGAGTTAATAACAAAGTTGATTATGTTGAGATATGTAGTTTGGGAGGTACTCCAAGCCTTAAAGATCATGGGTTTGGAGGAAGGCGGTCCACAAGTGGCCTTGTGGGCTTGAAACCCAAGCCTAGGGTTATGCACCCAAAGTTGTTGGGCGAAAATCGTGATGAGAATTTGGCATAAGAGTGATGGAGGTGATAGAGCACCCCGAGAGCAACCGGAGGAAATGAAAATCATCAAAATCTGACATGTAGAAATGGAGATGTGAATTTTTGAATAATTGTGTGGGTGAATATGTCAAAAGATCCAGTCGGCCTTAGTACAAGGAGCCCTTCTTGATAGGTTGGATGTCAGCCTAGAGAAAGTTATATAAAGGAGTGAGGAGAGGCCTCATTCCCCACATCCTAAGGAGCATTCAACATCAAGGTAAGCTCTGATATGGACAGTGTGTCAAGTAGCAAGGACGAAGAGGCAACCAAGTCAAGATAGAGAGGATTATCTCTGAGTTTGGGTGTGGTTTCCTTGAGAGAAGACAGCACAGGTCAAAGGCTTCATGTGTGGAGACTAGGAGGACAGTTTGGTGTGGTTTTCTCTTGTTCTTTGGGTGCGTTCTTGTTAAAATTGGCAACTAGGGCCAAACCCCATATGGGTCACCTTATTTATGGCTGTTGATATTTTTCCTAGATTCCTCTCGTCGAGAGGTGTAGGATTGATCTAAAGATCACTCGATTCCGACAAGTATTTACGGAGATATGAATTTATTTCTAATTACTTGACAAATTGTCAAGGTCGGCCAGCAGTTAAGTGTGTGGCACTCATGCCTAGCGTTTCATATAAATAGAAGAGAGGTTGAGTCATTTGCAACTCATCTTCTCTCTCTCCTACGCATCAAAGGAGCCTCTCTCTCTCTCACACGTGTGGTTGGAAAAGAAGACGCAGTAGGGCAAGGCAGATGCAAGAAGAAGGACGCAAGGACTTCAGGTCATCTCTTTGACCAGCGTTGACCAAGTGTTGACCATCTAGGCGTGCAGATTTGGTGTCGCTACCTCTCCTAGGCAGGCTGCAGATTTTGGCATGAAAACCTAGGTGATCTAACCTTTGGTTTGACCGGTGTTGACTGCCCTAGTTTGGGGCAGCAAGTTGACTTCAATCAACTGCAGTTTGACTACATTTTCAGGTCTGCTTAAGGGATGTTTCTTCAGGCTGTTTGAGGGTTAGCTAACCAAAAATTGACCAAACATATTGGAGGTCAATTTCCACTCGTTTGACCAAGTTTAGCTTTGTTGATCTAGGGTTTGTTGTTACTGATATTAAATTACAGAATTCTGATTTTGTACTATTTCTCTCCGCTGAACTATTGAGGATAAACGAAGATTTGGTCAAAGGGTTTCCCTGCATTAGGGTTTGTCCCTGGCTAGCAGCCACATCTTGTGTCTCTTGTCTTGGCTTGTTTTCTGTTGATCATTTAATGTTCTATCTGCACTTTACTTTATGTATATGTGATTGCTAATCTGTGGCTAATAA
>APFE031010021.1:16597-33995 GCA_000404065.3 Pinus taeda | reverse complement strand
GTCTTGCTATTCGTCAGCCCCTAGAAATGTTCTTGCAAGTCATACAATTTTTCCAATGTTTCCATGCCTTTTGTAATAAGGTGGACTTTCCTATTACCAACTTCTGCACACAAAAAGCATTCTTGCTTGTCATCATCTATCATTGCATCTTTGAAGACGTCAGCATTTTCCATGAAATGGAGTATCTATTGATTATTATTAAACAAGCGTAAGTTAGTTATGTTTTCTGGGATAGATGGTATAAC
The DNA here is from genome assembly GCA_000404065.3 of Pinus taeda. Lineage (NCBI taxonomy): Eukaryota > Viridiplantae > Streptophyta > Pinopsida > Pinales > Pinaceae > Pinus > Pinus taeda. The sequence continues at coordinate 33,750 of APFE031010021.1, read as the reverse complement.
AATGAAATTAAATGCTTGAAAGTTTGATATTAGTCGCCATACTTCTTGCCGGTAATGTTTGAGGTGTGATGATAAACAGTGAATGGTGTTACATGCCTATCATACCACTATCTCTAAATCACCTACCACTTTGAGTGCGACCATGTTGAGGCTGATGGTTTTCCGCAAGCCCAACATGAGTGTGTCATACTTAAAAATGTTATCTGTGCACTCGAGCTCCAAACGACTTGAAGCCAAATGCTTCCTGATGTAAGGTACGATCAAGAGACACCTAGATCCTGAGCCATCCTATGTCTTTTATCTGTCAAAGTACATGGTCCACAAGTTGTCTGTACACAAACCACTTGATGTGGTAGTACTACTGTTACTACTATCATTGCTACTACTGCTACTATTGGTACAATGTATTGTACAAGTTTCATTACCATCATTTGGGAAAGGAAGGAGTCCCATCTGTGTATCTGGTGGGGTTGGAGCTGATCGTGCATGATAACACCCCAATATTGTTTCAAGGAGGTAGTTGCCAAGCATGAGATCTTCGAAGGCCAATCGTTCATTTTCACCATTAAGGGGAGTGAAATTATGCTTCATGTACCTCTCAAGAGAACACCCATATTTGGTCACACTTGCTCTTGTACGGAAGCCACATGCGAGACCAGTCTATAGAAAAATATACGTCTAGCCTGCTGGACTAGTCTCTACTGGGTAATAGACTGTATGCTTTCTATATGTCTACAACCACTATGTTAATGCATTGGTGGACTCGACTTTCATGAGATAGTCAGATGATCATGTCTCGTAGTTCACCAATGGTTGGTACCAATGTTCAATCAAGTTGTATGATTTGCACAGATGTCTCACTCCATTGTCCATTGATATCTTTCGCAATGGAGAGCGTCATGACATTGGCTACCACGCTAAAATCAATCAAGCAGTTTTTGGAGCGAACTGGTTGCTTCTTTGTGAGCTTCTTACCTGTCTCTATCTAGGCAGATGAATACTTGCAAATGTGTTTGTTTTCCATTGTTTGAGCTCGGACACTTTTGTAGCCAAGTTATTGACAAGGTGAGTGAGGGTCTTAATATCAGTTGCTTCCTTGTCTCTACCCTTGCTCAATATTGTTTGAGACTTCCTCCATGCATCCTTGGATTCCTTTGTTGATTCGTCATCCTTAATGACTCCAATTGCGGGCAGGTCTTTCTCAACAATAATAACCTCTTTGCATATTTCTAAGAGTGTTGGATTCGGAGATCACTTGACAAACTACATAATGCTAGTCGACAATGTGGAGCTATAGTGATCAACAATGATGGAGTCATGAGGTTTAGTGTCCACTGCAAAATTGTTCAATATGCATGGAAACCTATGATTGAAGTCTTCTACTTTCTCTTTTCCCTCGATCTTGAGGCTTCCCAATTCTTTGAGTAGCGTCGATGCGGTCTTGTCATTAGCAAATTTTTCAAGGAGCATGTGCTTGAATGACCCCCATTTCTGTCTAGTGTTCGCTGGAAGGTTGTGATACCATGCAGTAGTGCAACCATCCAAGGTACATGGGAACAATATGCATGCTAAGTCATCATACCATACCTCAAGGGTCTACAACTATTGGTAGAAGTTGTCGAAGTGGTCCTCTGCCTTCACCATGCTGTCAGGGTTGAACTTGATGTTCATTCTCTCCACTCACATTGGTATCTTGTGCAGAACAGTTGGAAGAGCCAATGGTCCCTGAATCATCCATTCAAGATTTAGGTCAGCCATTTCTTCTTCTTCTTCTTCGTCCTCATCTTCTCTTTCAGAACAATATTCAGATATATAGGATAAATCTATTTCAAAGAAGGTAACAACAAAAAATGAGTGTTTGATGATTTGGAAACAAAATAACCTACTGTGCTTGTAGTGTCAATTTGATTCTAAGAAAATTGAAACGTTCAAATTTTAAATGGTTTCAGATATTTAAACGATTTCTTTATTAAAATTACGAAGCTTTTGTAGAACAATAATATAGGGACACACACTAAAGAAACTTCATGGGAATTTTGTGAGGAAATCAGCAGGGAAATTGATATCATAGTCTTGAAAGCAGAGTACATCCATGATTTAAAAAGTTGTCCTGATATGAAATCCAAGGAAATTATTCTCATTGAAGGTTATGTTGAAATGATAAAACATGCTTATATGAAGAACGAAGTTTATATGAAAATTGAATCCATTATGTTTCAGATTTTTTTGTGGCATGAATGATGAAGCTAAGCAAATTGTTGGTCGGATAAATCGATCTTGTGGACAAGCTTGATCTCCCTAGTATCACAAGATATCTAGCAACAAGCAAGACAAGCAAATCTACCTTTCTCTAAACATATTGTGATTCGTTAATAAAAACTATAGAGGTGTTTATACCCTACCTTGAGTCCAACGCTAGTTTGTAGCAGCCATCCTTCAACCGTCTGAAAGAGTTTCCTTTTGAGAATATGTAATCTCAAACAAGCACACATCAAATAACACCTACATAGCTAATATCATAAAGCATGTTCATTATGGTGATCAAGGAATCCATAAAATAAACCATAAAACACAGCTTATTGAGAAAAATAAACTTATTTGTATTAACTTTGAAATAGAAGAACTTTACAACCTTTGGTGCCTTGATGTTGTACAAGCTCTTCCCAAGGTTCGAAATAGGAATCGCCTTTTCTTTGATAAGCCTCACACTCTTCTAAATGAGATCAAAGAGGTATATAATCTCTCCTCACAAAATCTCAATTAGGAAGACTAAGTTCCAGTAGCATTTCACCTCAAAAATACTCAGCTTTCAACCTCCCCAGTAACTAGCCCAATGCTTCATTTTATAGTGTAAAGGAAGGAGGTTACAGGTCCACCTATGAAGGGATAGAGTCCTCCTTCAAAGGGATAAGATCCTCACATCAAGGGGTTAGCTCCTTAAGGTATGGTATGCATGAACCTTAAAAGTGCGAACTTGCCACCTCAAGGTTCCTTCCAGAAGCTTCTAGAAATGACTTAAAGTGAGTTTTTAAGAATATATTTGCACCTTTTTAACTTTTACAGGGGTCCGCACCCATAACACAGAGACAGAGTGGTCAGGTGCGCAAGGGACATGACCATTGGGTGCGGGACCACAGGTAATGCTAAGAGAAAGTGTGGAACCATAGTTTTAGAGACTTTTGAGGGCTTTCTCTTATTTTCAAGGCTTGCTTTGAAGAACTGAGGATTAAGACTTGTAAATGAGGAGAGTATGAGTGGTAATGGACTCACACAGATTGAAGAATGTCAAGGTGACAATTTTTGTGCAACAGATTGCCCCTTAAACTGCAAATTCTGTAATAGATGAGGATATATTTTGTCATCTAAGAAGTGTGAAATACTTTATCATTTGAAGGATCATCTTGTGGACACCCCAGTCGGAACCTGTAAAAACATTCAATGCAAAATATATATATGTGAACATATCATCACTGAGGTAGGCATTCCCATGCTCAGATCAAAACTGACTAGAAAACTAACTAAATTGTTCTGATATAGGAATGATTTTGTAAGACATCAAGAGTATAGACATATGTAGACACAGTATGGGCACATCCATCTGTTTATGAATAGTCCACTGTATAATGAATAACAAACTTCCTTGCAGCCTGGATGGTAGAAACTAGATCCAGGGTCTTGATTTCTGCTTCCTGAACTAGTACAATTCTATCCATGTGAATGAATGTGTTGAAGTCGAACATGGTAGAAACCACTTGATTACCAATCAATGATGTGAACTGTTAACAAGTGTGAGACCACCAGTAATGTCAATGGCTCTCAAAGTACTCAGTACAATCCATGAAATGTGAAAATGAGCTGATGTCGAACATGTCATAGAATCCTTTTATTGAAGGTCAATGATGCAACCTGTCATCGAAGGCGAGAAACCTACCATTAGGGCATGTAGATTCCAAGGTACTGACTATTTCTAGATCATCTTTCTAGATAATGAGCTGAAGTCGATAGAAAGCAATCTGTCGTAGGGAAGTCCAGAACATGAAATCATAGATCAAGTTTTGAAGAAATATATTTGGCAAGGACTAGCTTAGGGATGGTCCAAATGGATGATAAATATTTTGCAAATGAATGGTTTATTAGAACTGACCTCTTGAACACATAACGACACTGCAGATGGTTTGGTGACAATTGACCCATTGCTAATATCCAAAAACTGGCTGAAGATTTTCAATATGGTTTGATTAACTGTTAGGCAAAGGATTTCACCACCTAGGTAAACAAAAGGTGTCGTGTTGAAGAGTGGTTAAATTCTTTTCTAAAACACAAAGTATAACAAACAGACTCATTTTTCTCTCTTTTCCCCCATCATTTCTGGCAAGTACCTCTTTGTTTTTGACAAGATTGAGGAGGATAACATTTGCTTGGTTATAAGCTCATCCTTCGGATGACTCCAACTCAGTTTAAAATTTGAACCCTAAGAAGGAGTGGTTCGTTCCTGTTTAAAATTGAACAGGTCCTTTACTGTTAAATTTTAACGAGTCCAGTATAGGAAAAACTTGGTGTTTTCTAATTTTAGGGAGTTAGAAGAAAAACTTAAGAAAACTACATGGGTGTCCTTCTTTGTAAATTTGTGTCCCCAAAGCCTAAAAAAGTATAAAATAATACTTGAGAGAACCACTTGACCATTATGATCAAGGAGTACATTTCATAATTAGTGGCACCGATCTGAAAAAGTAAAAATGTGATCGAAGACACGTTGTTTTAAAACCAATATCGAACTTGAAACGATAAAAGTCCAGCGATCTTTTCATGTTTATACAGTCAAAAAAGAATTGTAAGTGGACCGGATTTTTAATTCTATTTAACGAGTTTCAAAGGGAAAAACTCGGCAATCTTTTCATATCTTACGAGTCAGAAAAGAGCTTAAAGATGACTCCAATGTTTCACTTTCTTTTAAATTTTGGAAGTGTTGGAAATAATACTGAGAGGGGGGGTGAATCAGTATTATTAAATACTTTTTCAATTCACACAAAAATTTGTATATGCTACTTCAGTTAGTGAAAACAGCGTGTATACGCAACTCTGGTTAATGAAACTTGTCTATAACTTGCAGACTTATAATTTTAATTTATTCTTCAGATGTTGATCATTAATCTGTGTGTCAGAATAATATAAACAGTAACTAGGAATAGAAAAATAGAGCAAAAAGTCACACAAAAGAACACAAGATGTAAGGTGGCAACCCAATGTGGGTGAAAACCACCTCCTGCAATTTGTCTCTATCTTCTTTCAATTAGAAACTTCTTTTTACAATGATTCTGTACTGGTGCAGTCTTATACCAATACGCAGGCTGCTACTGTAGAAGGCTACAACCTTCTTTTGTTCTCCAGCTTCACCTGGAAGGCAGCTACAACCCCCTTTAGCTCTTGTACTAGCTGAGGTACTAGTATGCAGGCTGCTACCTGCAGAAGGCTACAACCTTCTCTTTTCTTCCAGGGACCACGTTTCATAAATTTTCAGACTGGATCCATGAATAACATCAATCAAAAATCAAGTATATCAGCATCAATCAATCTCCTTTGTACCAACCAATATAGAATCAACCAATCACTTCTCAGAACGCTGTAACCATAAAACAGTACTAATAACCGGATACCAATTCTGAACCCAGAACATTGCACCAGTAAACAGAAGCAGCTAAAGCATATTTCATGAGACATACGCTACCTCACCATGCATAAAGCTGCATACATACGCAGATGTATTAATGCCAACCAGCGTATACACTTCCTTCAGTTGCTGAACCTGCGTGTATATGCTCCTATGCCGCACCGAACCTCCGTGTAGATCTATAAAAGATAATTCACCCTTTTACTTAATTAGACATCAATTATACCCAGATTATCAGATTTATAGATCTAATCATGCGCCAATTATAACAGATCAAAGGTTACAAATATATTATTATTCAAACCTTAAAATCTTAATCCATCAATAGACTTATCCATATTTTCGTGCTCAGGTTCCTCCTTGGTTTAGATCTAGCACTGCACCATAAACCAATCACCAGTATTCCAGCTCTTGCTCCTCTTAAGATATTCAACACTTAGTCGATACCGTTGCCAAATGATCTCCTTCCATTTTTATAGTCTTAGGCCTTACTGAAACCATGGTCCAAAACCATTGAGAACAAATACTAGGGACTCAATACCTGGGTTCAATACTTTTGGATGCAATACCAAGGACCAAAACCACAAGTTCAAATATGTCAGACTAAATACCATAGACCAAACATAACGTTTCCCACATGTACGCACTTTTCTTTGCATGAAAGTGCGTTCATATGCATATGCGCCTTTTGATCGGTGATCCCACGTGTATACGCGACTTTGTTAAGAGGAACCTGTGTGTACCTCATTTTCTTTCATTCTAAGAGCCTAAACTCAGATTTTCTATTTGAGTGAGTTGCAATCAAGGACAACACCTGTGCCATAGTGCCAAACCTATGTCATAATGCCAACAATCTCCCCCTTTGGACTTGACGCCAACCCCAAGTCACTCAAATTCATTCTCCCCTTTTGACATCAAGGGCAAAGGGCAGACCAAGATATTCCCTTCTTTGATATACATTCTTCTATCCATGCTCCTCTTGAGTACATGCTGAAGTTTCTGATTGAGCTCCCCCTTTGTACATGCCAAGATTTACCAATCCGTCCATGCTCCTCCTAAGCACATGCAAGGTCTATAAAAGCATAACATGACTCTATACAGACATTGCTAATGACCTTCCTAAAGACTCATACATACATCAATCTCTCAACGAAGTGGGGATTGACTCATCTACCCAACCAAGTGGGGATACACTAAGAATTTACACATGATAAAACAAGAACATTACTTCATTCATCCCAGGCATAGTGGGGAAACCAAGATAGGTCGTTACATGACCTTGATAAGAAAAGAAATACATCACATAGAGAAAAATATCTATAGCAAGATTATGAAAACAACTATCATCAGTAGCATCTATCAATCATCGTTCAAACTAGCAACCACGTTCTTACTCTGCACCTGTTCCACCTAAAATCCAAAGTACTGTGAATCTTCTAAGATAATGCCAACAATGCATTATTAGAAAAATATATGCTCCCCCTGAACCTGTGCTAGATGGTCTCTGTCAGACCCATATCAAACTCTTTTCATCCTGAGTCTGGCCCACTGTTTATCTTGAAACCAACATATATGTGATTGTATCTTCATAAACTGGCATATGTACATGGATCCCCCGCATGAAACTCATGTACAACCACTTTTCTCTGAAACATATAAGATTCAACAGCAAGATGATGCATCAACTACCCCGATATTTTGTCTGAGGTATTCAAATGTCGCCCTGGGCAGTGGTTTGGTGAGTATATCTGCAATTTGTTCCTTAGAGGGAACATACTCCAATTTGACCTTTTGTTCAAGCACTTCTTCTCGGAGAAAATGATACTTGATCGGTATGTGTTTAGTCTTTGAATGCATGATAAGATTCTTCAAAATACTGATTGCACTTGTATTATCACAAAAAATGGAGATAGGTGAAGTACAAGTGATTTGAAGATCTTGCAATGTTTGCATCATCCAAAGGAGTTGTGTGCAGAAAGATGTAGCAGCTACGTATTCTGCTTCAACTGTAGATAATGCAATGGAACTTTGTTTCTTACTGAACCAAGATACTAATCTAGGACCCATGAAGAATGCACAACCACTAGTGCTTTTCCTGTCATCCATGCTTCCTACCCAATCTACATCTGTATATGCATGAATTGTGAGATCTGAACCTCTAGGATACCATAAGCCATAGTTTTGAGTTCCTTGAAGATATTTGAAAATTCTCTTAACTGCCTGAAGATGAGTTTCCTTTGGATTTGCCTGAAACCTTCCAACTATCCCTAGTTCATGTAGAATGTCTGGTCGGATACCTGTTAGATAGAGCAGAGTACCAACCATGGATCTATAGGTTGGTTTATGTACAGCTACTGATTCATAATTTGCGCTGAGGCTGCATCCTGTTACCATAGGGGTACATACTGGTTTCGAATCCTCCATCCCATATTTATTCAAGATCTACTTGAGATACTTGGTTTGTGATAGCAAAATACTGTCTTTGTTTTGATGAACTTGTAAACCAAGAAAATATGTGAGCTCACCAAGCAGAGACATTTCAAATTCTTTTTGCATCACCAAGGCAAATTTTTTACTCATGTCTTCCTCATTGCTACCGAAAATGATATCATCAACATACACAACAAGTATTAGCAATTTATCCTTGTCAATTTTTATATATAGATTGCTATCTGTTGATCCTTTTGAAAGACCTTGTTGATGAAGGTACTTATCCAGCTGATAATACCAAGCCCTTGGAGCCTATTTAAGGCCATAGAGATCCTTTTTGAGTCTACATACAATTTTTGGATCATTTCCATGGATAAACCCATCTGGTTGCTCAATATATACTTCTTCATCCAAGTCTCCATTCAGAAAGGCAAATTTCACATCCATCTGTAATACTTTGAACATCTGAAAGCTAGAGAGAGAAAGGAACATTCTTATAGCCTCAAGTTTAGCAATTGGTGCAAAGGTTTCTTCAAAGTCCATACCTTCTTGTTGTGCATACTCTTTACAAACAAGTCTTGCCTTGTGTCTAACCACATCTCCATTTTCATTCAGCTTATTTTTGAAAATCCATTTTGTCCCTATGACATTCTTATCTTTTGGTCTAGGAACCAACTCCCAAGTGTTATTCTTTTCAATCTGTTCAAGTTCTTCCTCCATTCCCTTGACCCAACATTCATCTTTGCATGCCTCTTTTACATTTTGTGGTTCGGTGGAGGAGAGAAATGCTAGATAACTTGAAGCTTATGAAATGGTTCTTCTTGTTTGTACACCTGCCTCTTTCTGTCCCAAAATTTTAGTTTTTGGATGATTCTTCTAAACGTATCTGGATGGAGTCTTTTCTTCTATCCTTATCTATTCTTCTGGTGCCTCATGAGTTTCTTCTTCATCATGAATTTGATTTGATGTTGAAGGATAGTCCTCATCATCTTCGAGATCTTCAGATTTTACTTGCCTAGGAGTGTTTCCTTCTTCATCAACCACAACATCAATACTTTCGACAATTTTTCCAAGTCTTTTATTGTAACACTTATATGCTTTGTTGTGGGGAGAGTAGCCAAGTAGAATGCCTTCATCTGCTCTAGGTTCAAACTTTCCAAGATTTTAATCAGTCTTTTTAATGTAGCATTTGCTTCCAAAAATTTTGAAGTATTTCACTGTGGAAGTCTTACCATACCAAAGTTCATGAGGAGTCTGAGTGTTGTTTACCTGGACGTTTTTCTTGTTAAGAATAGTAACTGTAGCAAATACGGCTTCACCCTAGAAGGTTGCGGGAGTTCCAGATTCATCAAGCATGGCAAGAGCCATTTGTTGAACCATTTTGTTCTTCCTTTCCACTACACAATTTTGTTGAGTAGTCCTTGCAGCAGAAAATTCCCTTCTTATTCCATGTTCTTCACAAAAATTGAAAAAATCATCTGAGGTAAATTCCCCTCCTCGATCAGACCTAAGGCATTTATTTCTGCGATTTGATTCGTTTTCCACCAAAGCTTTGAATGATTTGAAATTTTTGAAAGCTTCATCTTTGTGCTTCATAAGTCCTATCCATCACATCCTGGAAAAATCATCAATGAACAATATAAATTATTCTTCTCCTCGAGGTGAACTTTTCCTAGTTGGACCACATACATTAGTATGGACAAGCTCAAGTGGCCTGCTAGCTGATCCTTCCTTCTTAGGGAAATTAATTCTGGTTTACTGACCAAATTGGCATGATTTTCATATTGTATTGTCTGGAATTATGATGTTAGGAAGATCACGAACCGCCTGATATTTGCATGCTTTCCTTATCTGAGAGAAGGTTAGATGCCCCAATCTTCTGTGCCATAGCTAGTGTTCATCATTCTTGCTTAAATAACATTTTTGTTGTCCTCCCTTTAGTATGTATAAATTATTTGGACTTCTTATGCCTTTGGTCACTATTTCTCTTGTATCGAGCTCACGAACAATACATCCATTTGATCGAAAAATCACCTCATCTCTTTGATCACACATCTGACTGACACTTAATAGATTATGCTTTAAGCCATCAACATACATAACATTTCTAGCTTTAACTTTTTCATTCAAACAAACAGAACCTTTACCTTTTATGAATGTCGGGGTGTCATTTCCAAATGAGGCCTTCTTTTCCTTTTCTAAGGCAGTATATGACTAAAGTTTTTCTTTATCACCTGTCATATGTTTCGAGCATCCACTGTCAATGTACCATTTATTTTCTTGTCCTTCTGCATATAAGGCTATACCACATCTTTCTGGTTGTGGCTCTTTCTTTTTCCATGTTTTGGGACTCAATGAAGCTTGTTCCTTCTGAGTTTTTTGCTGAAACCTACTCTTGCATTCAGAATCTTCATGACTGAAGTTGTTACAAATAGAACATTCTATTTCATTTTCAAGAGCATAAAAGTTATTGTAGGTTCTTTTCATGATCCCAGTCATACTCCTTTGTTTTTGAGCTTCTCTAGTCATGATGGTCTTGTAGGCAACACATTGAGTAGCTTTGTGACCAACGTTATTACAAGAGAAACATTGGCCATTGAATAAATTTCTGCGATTATCAAACCTACCAACCAAATGATTGTAGTTTCCATAGACATCCCTTCTTGAGGCAAATTGAGAATGATTTACTTGTGGTTGGTTGTAGCTTTTGTTCGTCCTTGAAGTAGATTGCCCCTGATTTACTTGGTAACCTTTGTTCATTCTTGAAGTAAATTGTACCTGATTTACCTGGTGATCTGTATTATGCTTTTGTTGTCGATTGTCAACTCGTTCACTTTCCTTTGCAGCATCAAGATAACTTTTGGAGGTGAATAGATTCTGTGCTTGCTTCTGTGCTTGAGATGCCTCTTTAGTATATCCAATACCTATCTTGATTAGAGGAGAACGCTGCACTTTGATAATCTCATCTGAAGTTTTAGAACCTTTAGAAAATTTGAGATTAAGTGCTTTTGTTTTCTCAATATCTTTTCTAAGCCCCAAAATTTCACATTCTAACTTTTCATTATATTTTTCCCTTTCAACAAGTTGGAATGTTAGAGTGTGTATAATCATGTTCTTTTATTCTAAACAAATTTTGAGTTTAGAAATTTCTTCATAAAGATCTTCTTTGTCTTTAGCATCCAAGAAGTCATCATCTTCCAAAGCCATCAAAATCCTATAATCATTACCTTGTTCATCTTCATCACTATTTGACAATCCATCACTGTCTTCTTGTGTGTAATAGCTCTTCTTACTTACATTCTGTTTTCTGTTCCATCTAACAGGTTCCTTACCTTTGTATAGTTTATCGTTCTGAGGACACCTTGCAACATAGTGACCAACTCTTCCACAAGCAAAGAATTTGAAAGGCAGCTTACCTATGAATCTTCCAGTTCATCGTTCAAGGTTCTTGACAACGTTTGATTCTTCCTCTTCTTGAGACATATATCCTGACTCATTTTAATCTCCTTTTCCTGAGGCTTTGAATGTGACTTCTCTCATGTCTGATGGTCCCCCTTTTCTCATTTCATAAGCAGTCAGAATTCTATGCAGTTGAGACATGGTAAGGCTCTGTAGATCCTAGTTTTCTTCTATGGCAGAAAATTTTGAATCAAACTTAGACGAAAAAGATCTTAGAACCTTTTCAACCAAAACAACTTCTTTTATTTCTTCACCCAAGTTTTTCATACAATTTACAATCTCATCTATACGTAGGAAATAGTTAGCCACACTTTCATCATTGTGCATTATGAGACTTTCATATTGAATTCTAAGAGTTTGTAATTTTGCTCATTTTACCTAATCATCTCCTTCATAGCTCAGAACGATGTTGTCCCATATTTCTTTTACGGTTTTGAGCTACATAACCTTGACAAATTTTGATTGAGATAGACTCCCCAATAGAGTATTGACAGCCTTCGCATTTGTTTCATACTGCTTCTTACCAGTCGTATCTATAGGAGTTTCTAATGGAAATGTATATCCTATTTCCACAATATCCCAAGCTTCTGCACCAAGTGATTGAAGATAGGATGTGATTATTACCTTCCAATAGACGAAGTTGCTCCCATCAAAAATTGGTGCCCTGATGGATGCCTCTCTCTCGCAGTTGCTCATGATGATAGATCTTCCTTCAAGCGGTCAAGCTTCTTTTGAAGGACCTGCTCTGATACCAATTGTTGGAAATAATACTGACACGGGGGGTGAATCAGTATTATTAAATTATTTTTTAATTCACACAAAAATTTGTATATGCTACTTTAGTTAGTAAAAACAACGATTATATGCAACTCTGGTTAATTAAAGTCGCATATAACTTGAAGACTTATAATTTTAATTTATTCTTTAGATGTTGATCATTAATCTATGTGTTAGAACCATATAAACAGTAACCAGGAATAGAAAAATAAAGCAAATAGTCACAAAAAATAACACAAGATGTAAGGTGGAAACCCAATGTGGGTGAAAACCACCTGCTACAATTTGTCTCTATATTCTTTCAATTATAAACTTCTTTTACAATGATTCTGTATTGGTGCAGTCTTATATCAGTACGCAGGCTGCTACTTGCAGAAGGATACAACCTTCTCTCATTCTCCAGCTTTACCTGGAAGGAAGCTACAACCCCCTTTAGCTCTTGTACTAGCTGAGGTACTAGTACGCAGGCTGCTACCTGCAGAAGGCTACAACCTTCTCTTTTCTTCCAGGGACCATGTTTCATAAATTTTCAGACTGGATCCATGAATAACATCAATCAAACATCAATTATATCTGCATCAGTCAATCTCCTTTGTACCAACCAATATAGAATCAACCAATCACTTCTCAGAATGCTGTAACCAAAAAACAGTGCTAATAACGAGATACCAATTTTGAACCCAGAATACTGCAGCAATAAACAGAAGCAGCTAAAGCATATTTCATGAGACATACACTACTTCACCATGAATAAACCTACATACATACGCAGATGTATTAATGCCAACCAGCGTATACACTTCCTTCAGTTGCTGAACCTGCGTGTATATGCACCTATGCCACACTGAGCCTACGTATAGATCTATAAAAGATAATTCACCATTTTACTTAATCATACATCAGTTATACCCAGATTATCAGATTTATAGATCTAATAATGTGCCAATTATAACAAATCAAAGGTTACAAAGATACTATTATTCAAGCCTTAAAATATTAATCCATCAATAGAACTTATCCATCTTTTTACGCTCAGGTTCCTCCTTGGTTCAGATCCAGCACTACACCATAAACCAATCACTAGTATTCTAGCTCTTTCTCCTCTTAAGATATTCAACACTTATTTAATACCCTTGCCAAATGATCTCCTTCCCATTTTATAGTCTTAAGCTTTATTCAAACCATGGTCCAAAACCATTGAGAACCAATACTAGGGACTCAATACCTGGGTTCAATACTTTTGGATGCAATACCAAGGACCAAAACCATAGGTTCAAATATGTTGAACTAAATACCATGCACCAAACATAACTTTTCTGACATGCACGTACTTTTCTTTGCATGAAAGTGTGTGCACATGCATACGCACCTTTTGATCGATGATCCCGCATGTATACGCGACTTTGTTAAGAGGAACTTGCGTATGCCTCATTTTCTTTCATCCTGAGAGCCTGAACTGAGATCTTATATTTGAGTGAGTTGCCATCAAGGACAATACGTGTGCCAAAGTGCCAAACCTGTGTCATAATGCTAACAAGAAGAGTCCGAAAAAGAAAAAAAGTATGCTCTTTGTTGAAAATGATCAATTATCCCTGAAAATCCAATATTCTGCACAAAAACTCAAAACATTACTCATACTTGTTTAAAATAAATAAAATTGCATCAAAAAGTTACCTTTTTAAAGTGAAATATAAATAAATTAAAAATTCATTTATTCAAAAAAGCTTATCAAAAGGGCTTTTGTAAATTAATTTTTACTGTTTGACTTCAGAGTGAGAAGTGAGAGCTTTGGGTAAGAAACTTCCTGTGAAGATTGTAGAAAATTCATCCATTGGAATTGAAAACTGTCAGCTACAGGTAATCTACATCATCCCTATCTTGCATTTCAACTATTTACGTTTCGTTTTTAGGCTTTAAAATTTGATTTTTTAAGGAGAATTTTCTTTAGAAAAACACTCGTGGGGGTCCATAGGTGCAACATCCAGCCTCTGCAGACCTCGAATTTTTCTACAAAGGAAAAAGTCATGGGTCTGCACTTGTTGCTTACGACGAGTGCGGACCTACGCACTGTTCATAACCAGTGGGTGTGGACCCTAGGAAATAGGATTTAAAATTTAAAATTTTTCCATTTCTGCCTAATTTTTTTTGAACTAAATTGTTCTAATACATCCTTTTTGTAATGTAGGATGAACAAAATGCTTATTTGGTAGGAATGCGAGCATGAGGATGTGTACCTTTCCACATTAATTCATCCATCTATAATATGGGCATTAAAAGCGTGCAGACTATTTAGATTCTAGGCCATACCCAGCATGCGGGCCCAAGTAGACTTCTTGCAATGGATAGTAGACAGGTGGAACATACAAGACTAGTGTTTCATGATCGGTGGCCACCGGCTTGAAATTGAGCTAGAGGACATAGTTTGCCCAAGAGAGGTGAACAATTATCTTTTTTTGGGATTAGGCTAGGTGGCCAGTCTATTGCTAGTCTCCGATTGGAGTTTTGCAATGATTAAATAGAGGAAAAATGGATTGATATTAAAACTATCTCCCGTCCTGAACATAAGGTTATTGCATTCACTGTCACTAGACTATGCGGGAGTGTAGCATTGCATGTAGTTATTGGATCCCAGATGCGAGTGGCAGTAGACTGTTACCGAGGTACCATATTCAACTGGTGCGAGGCTGTGTTGGGGAATGTAAAAGGCCAACTTAACTAGAGCAAAGAACGGACAACCAAAAAAATTTGGATATATTTTCCTAGTTGTGAGCTTTGGTCTAGAGAGGGTACCTATGTTGGTCCCACAATAGATTTCTGTTGAGGCTAGTCTTCCTCGAGAGCCTAGGATAATGCGTTGGGTTGCAGTGATGGCCCATCATCTTAAGGAGGGTTCAGAGGTTGTTTGATTTCCACCTGAGTATTTTCGTTGGTTGAGGAACCAACTTTTTGTGATTTAGGATTTTCCATATGCTGGGATGGATTATCATGGTGACCTAGACATGGCTCTTCCACCAGGAGATCAGTGGGATGATTCAGGTAAAATCATTTTCAACACTTTCTAAGTTTTAACTAATTTTTTTTTTTTTAAATCATCCAAAACCGAGAATGAAAAGTTTTAAATGTAGATGTGGGTCCACAATGACAAGCCACTCTCCAGCCTTATCAGAGGAGACACCCAACTACAGCAGTACCATCCCCACAGGACCAATCTACAAAGACCCTGACCAAATTGGAGCATCATCTAGAGTGTTTAACAGTATATATTCCAAAGACTAGCATAGATGATATTCCACTTAGGTTATAGAAATATGTGATTGGGGTCCCAAAACCTTTTAGGAGGTTCCTTTGTAGGGTGGCCTGAGTAGTGGTTTCTTATCGTGATCATCACCAGGGAGAGGATGATCACTTTTGTAGACTCACACGACATTTTATGTCTTTTTGTACTATCATTTTTGCCGATCATAAGGTGTTTTTCAACTTATGATCGAAGAAGACGTATATTTGACACACTTCTATGCTATGATATATCATTATTACTGGATATCTTGTGTAACACGTTATGAATTTTTTAAATTTATTGTTTTGATTCTTGCAAATGTCTATTTGACATATGAGAAGCAACTACATCTGCTAATGTATTTAAATATCTTGGAATATGCTGATATTCAATGTAATCAAATTCACGTTCGAAGGGACGAACTCTAAAAAATAATCTTAATAACACTGGATCTCTAATGGCATAAACCCTGTTAAGCTGTAATATAATGAGTTCAGAATCTAACCTAACAATCAAACTCTGAATCCCAAATGAGATGGATTTAGACAATAACTCAATCACTGCACTATACTCTACAATGTTATTCGTTGATTGACCGAGGCTTAGCCCATGCATAGATACTAAATCATCAGAGGGTGAATAGATAACCCAAGCTGTGGAAGAAATGTTCTTTGTATTACGACAAGCACCATCAATAAAAGCAATGTATGTTTGAAGAGACATCAAAATCTGCAATATCAAGAGTAAGGTCGAGATATGCAAGAATAATGATAAAAGCACTCTATAAACTAGGCACACATTTCTAATCGAAAACACACTAGCTAGAAAGAAGCTAATCTAACAAAAATCTCCACACCAAGGTTTAAGCATAATATTTCTTTGGATAAAGTCCATTTCTGGGTTTACCCAAAGAGACACTGTCAAAATCTACCAATTCATAAGCCCCTTTTGCCAGCTTTCGCTTAACAATATAAGGACCATGCCACATAGGTACAAATTTTCCATCCCCTAGCTTATCGTTTTCTTGATCGTATAGTAATACTAGGTCTCCTTCTGAAAAATTACGAGGTGTAACATTTCGGTCGTACTGAGCTTCTACTCATTTCGCACGAGTTTCGATTTCTAATGTAGCATCATGTCGATTCTCATCTAGTTGAGCTAAGTACAATAAATGGTTCTCCTCTTCGGAAGTGGCTATGAGTAATTCTATGGCTATTTACAATGACGAAATTTCACATTACATGGGTAACACTGTTTCCAAACTGTAAACCAGTTGGAAAGGAGTGAAACCAGTTAATGTTTTTACTAAGGTTTGATATGCCCAAAGTGCTGAAAATAACATGTTATTCTAATTTGACCTATGAATACCAATGATTTGTTGGATCATAATGACTAGAACTTTATTGATAGCTTCAACCAGACCATTAGCCTGTGGGTAATTGTTATAGAAATTTTTGGGCACTTCAACCCCAATCATAAATGTCCATAAACTAAGGGCTTCTAAGTCCCTAAAAGTGTTTCTTCACTACCTAAAGGAACAAG
>APFE031010021.1:0-13707 GCA_000404065.3 Pinus taeda | reverse complement strand
TTCTCCCTCTCCTCCTTCCTCTTCGCTTGATAAAGCTAAAAATCAAGTAACTAAGAAGAAGAAGAAGCAGAAAGAGAAAAAGGAAAAGAAGAAAAAGGAACCAAAATCGAAAGGGGGCAACCAAGCGTCATCTAGTGAACATCCTCACACCGCATTGTCGAAACCTAAATCTCCTTGTGTCATTTGCAATGGAGACCACTATCACCGAGATTGTCCCTGCATCCCTTAGATCTTAAGGGACTGGTCTCCTCGTTTGCACAATCTGGTGGCATCAACCTCTGACGATCATGTTGAATGCACACCATCAACCAGTGAAAGCGAAGCACATGGATAGAAAAGGAATACCAGATTTCCTTGTAAATTGTGTGAAGGCGATCACAACGTCCACTGTTTTCCCTTCCTTCACGAGGCTAAAAGAGTTTTGGATGACCGTCCTACTTCACTGCTACGGCTTCCTCCTAGATATAAAAAGCTCTTGCCAAGTCCTCCACTGGTTGAAAATCCAGCTGGCCCGTCATTGTGGTTGGCCAACGCGTCTATCATTGAAAATGAACCCTCTGAATCCATACCTGACGAAAGTCAAAAGGTCAAGATGGCAGTTGACCCGGTCTTGCCTTTAGAGTGTTCATCTTTGAATGATACCGTCACCGAAGAGAAAGAGAACGACACTGTTCAAATTCTTTTCATCAACACAGACTCCGATGAACTTGGGGGAAGTCCTCCCGTCCCTTTATCGAAGGAAGGAAGTTCATCAGAGTCATATCCGGCAATCTATTTGGTCCCACCACCAAGCAACCTAGTTGTTTCCTTCGATTGGAATCTACTAGGTAGACCCCGTTTACCAGCTAGTGTATCGTTCAAAATCATTGTACAAGCTTACAAAATGGTCATGGCGGGTACCATCCGTTATCACTCAGGTTGTTCCCTTTGACTCCTAAGGGAATACGGCCGAGGTAACCACAAACCAAGCTTTGGACTGCAGGTCCTAGCCTACCAGCAGTCAGAGAGGGCTCTCTCTTTGAGATTTAGCTTTGTTTAAGGGATGATTTTAGGCTAGATATGATGTACATGGGTTTTGCTTGAGTTTGGTGGGATGGTTGATCTATTCAGGCAAAGTTGGCATGCAAAGTGTAAGAAGTTCAAACCATTGGCCATGGAGTCCATGAATGTGAACTGAAGGATGTGTTTTCTTTGGTGGAAGAGGGGAATATGGAGCAGGATAGCTACACATGGCATAATGTTTTATGCTGGAACAAGGATGAAATGGAGGTCAAGGGATGAGAGGCAATTAAGGATCTCTCATCCAGCCAAAGAGGGAAAGTGGATGAAGGCTAAATAGGAACAATGAAGAATTCCTAGACAGTATTCAGAAATGAGAGAAATAGCTTAAACATGTTCAATTAAGAATGCATATTCATCATTATTTTAGAGGAAAACATAGGAAAGTTACAAGAATTGAGCACAGAGGGCATGAAAACCAGTTTTGATCTATTCTTTTTTCCTGCAACTTAGATTATGATATATAGATGATACAGATACATATAAACTGATAAACAGAGGGAGGAAAGACTTATTGAACCATGAGAAAGCACAAGAATTCCATATAAAGCTCTTTAGCCACTAAAAGCACAACTAGCTAGTTCAGATGCAAACGTTCCAACAATCTTTGATTACATAAGCTCTTAATATTTACAGCACAAGTCTGGAATCAGAAATACAACCAGCCACCCACCAACCAACAACCCTCATTACATTGTTCAGGGCGATATTTAGAGGCAAAATATCTACAAAATAGATATGATAGAAGATCTTAGGAAATAACTGCAATTAACCTAACTTCTCTTGCAAGTAATGTAAAAAATATCAATCTAATGTTGCGTTGGGGGCAGCTGTTTTAAAAAATGAGGCTATGTGTCCTTTGCTGTTATGCGTTGGCCATTTATCATAACTGTGCATTGGTCTCTGCTCCACTTCTCTTGAGTGGCTTTGATGTGCATTAACTGTGATCTGAGAGCCTTAAGTGGCTTCACCACTTTCTTTGACTTTAATGGAGGCTTTTAATGTTCCGCGACTTTGATATTGTTGATCTGATACTCTTTGTCGCTTCACTGATACTTTTTTAATTGAATCTAGGCTTTATCTTTCCTCTGATACTCTTTAACATTATATTCGGGCCTCTCTTTCTCTGCTGATCCTCTTGATATGCTCGACACTGTCAAATCGCCCCTTTTCTGCCCTTTCAAGGAAAAAATAGCTGCTGCAAACTGAGGCTTTCCATTTTGGCCCTTTTTCCTTAGCGATGCGCGATTACGCTAATCGCGCATCAAAAACTGCCTCAGATTTTCATTCCAGGCTTCCTAAGCATCGATTTCGCACTTTGTGCCCTTTTTTCAGTGGGTGACGTAAGCATGATGTCAGTGGTACGGTGGATGACATCAGCAATGGGACCCAGTACGGCGGATGATGTGGCAGGGTGATGTGGTAGGATGACGTGGAAGGGTGATGTGGTGCTTACGTCACGCAGGGGGAAGCGGTAAGGTGGCGTGGTGCTTACGTCACGCAAGGGGAAGCGGTATGTGGTTTCAAGGTGCACCGCTTTTGTGCACAGGCGGTTTGGGAGGAGGGGGCTCCACCACAGTTGAGAGGGTGACGAGTGGTGGGAGTATGACGGGAAAACGGCCCATCTCTTGGACGCTAACAATCGATAGCTTCGGAGGGGAAAGGACCCGCCCACCGTAGATCTAGGGCGCGGGCGATCGAGCGAATGGCGGAATAGAGAAGGCGGCAGAAGGATAAGGGATGGGGCCCATTGTGCCTGTATTAATTATTTAATTTCGGCAGGGGAGTGGGGAGGGGAACTTTAATAAAGTGGGTTTTTTCATTTGTGTTTGTGGGTTATGCGCGCCGGTTAGAGTTTAAAACATCAAACCATTAACAATGCAGGTGGAGGGTTTAGGTTTATAGATGAAAGAGTGGGGGTCCAGGGTTATTACTTTAACCAGGGGTTAAAGTAACTCCGAGTTTAAGACGCATAAGGGTTTATATTAGTCCCAAATGGACCAATATCTCCCAAACCATGTTACATAGCTATAGTGCTATAGGGTGGGATATGTAATATTTTGGGATTTTATATAGTTTTTTGTAGAATAGGGGAAGGGGAAATGATTTAGGGAGTTAGATAATAGGTTAGATGTTAATGTGAGGTATTTGGAATGTAAAAGGAGGGGATGCATGCTAGGTTTATAGAATGGAAACTTTCAGCATAGGGAAATGAATGGATTGTGTACAGATTAATTTTACACAAGAAATGTGGCTTCTTTTCACTAAGTCAACTCAGATGTCAACTTGGTTTTTAACAAGGATGGAGTGAAAACAGGACTGGTTGGGTAGATCCCATGGTCCTCAAGGGGATGTTAGTGAGTGATTTGGGAAATAAGAAGAAGGGGGAGTTAGAGATGCCTTGCTTAATCTGATCAAAATGAAAATGTGCCCCAAAGATGTGATTTGGATGAATATAACACTTGAAAACATGAAATGGATCACATAGCTTGATTTATGCAACCATACAACTACTTACCTAGCCTACTTTACCTAGCATTTTTTCTTCTTTTGGTTTGGGTGCACTTGAACTAGCAAACCCAGCTTTTCAGTTTTTTCCTTTTTACTGTCCTCTTATCTACATCTATACTTACTTCATCCAGGGGCTTGGAGTGGGCTGTTGAGCACCCTTTTTTCTCTACCTGTCTAAGAATCTACCAGGATGAAGTTGTTTGGATAGATAATGATTCTCTATATTCTACAACAGGAAATTGAAACCTACGGAGACCAAGATTAAGCTGTTTGGACCTCCCTTTAACTGAAAAATTCTTCAAAAAAGGAATAACTCATCAAAATTGGAATACAACAGAGGCACTTAGACTAGCACACTCTCATGGACACTTCTTTGGCCTGAGTATCAAATATGGATCATTGCAGCCTGTGGAGTATGACATATTTGGCATGTAAAAATGTCAATCGTGAAAGATGAATACCTGCTATGAGCAGGAGGCTAACACCATCATTGATGAAGGGGCTTTTGTGAGTATCCTTTCCTCAACTGCTTGGAAAGCGCTTGGTTCGCCATCGTTTTTGCCTAAAATGAGAATTCTGACAGGCTTCGACAAAGGAACCAGTCGACCTTTAGGGATCCTTCCATATGTGCCCATTACTTTGAGAAGGAAAACTATTCACATGAACGTGATGGTAGTTCAAGGACCCTTGATTTATAATCTACTCCTTCGACACGACTATATTTATTGCATGGAAATGACACCCCTGCATTCATAAAAGGTAAAGGTTCTATTCATTTGAATGAAAAACTTAAAGCTGGAAATGTTATGTATGTTGATGGCTTAAAGCATAATCTATTAAGTGTCAGTTAGATGTGTGATCAAGGAAATGAGGTAATTTTTCGATCAAATGGATGTATTGTTCATGAGCTCGATATAGGAGAAATAGTGATCAAAGGCATAAGAACTCAAAATAATTTATACATACTAAAGGGAGGACAACAACAATGTTATTTAAGTAGGAATGATGAACGCTGGCTATAGCACAGAAGATTGGGGCATCTAAGCTTCTCTCAAATAAGGAAAGCATGCAAATATCAAGCGGTTCGTGATCTTCCTGACATCAGAATTCCAGACAATACAATATGCAAATCATGCCAATTTGGTAAGCAAAACAGAACTAATTTCCCTAAGAAGGAAGGATCAGCTAGCAGGCCACTTGAACTTGTCCATACTAATGTATGTGGTCCAACTAGGAAAATGTCACCTTGAGGAGAAGAATACTTTATATTGTTCATTGATGATTTTTCCAAGATGTGCTGGATAGGACTTATGAAGCATAAAGATGAAGCTTTCGAAAAGTTCAAATCATTCAAAGCCTTGGTGTAAAATGAATCAAATCGCAGAATCAAATGCCTCAGGTTTGATCGAGGAAGGGAATTTACCTCAGATGAATTTTTCAATTTTTGTGGAGAACATGGAATATGAAGGGAATTTTCTACTGCAAGGACTCCTCAACAAAATGGAGTAGTGGAAAGGATGAATAGAATGGTTCAACAAATGGCTCTTGCCATGCTTGACGAATCTGGAACTCCCGCAACCTTCTGGGGTGAAGCCGCATTTGCTACAGTTACTATTCTTAACAAGACAAACGTCTGGGTAAACAACACTCAGACTCCTCACGAACTTTGTTATGGTAAGACTCCCACGGTAAAATACTTCAAAATTTTTGGAAGCAAATGCTACATTAAAAAGACTGATGAAAATCTTTGCAAGTTTGAACCTAGAGCAGATGAAGGCATTCTACTTGGCTACTCTCCCCACAGCAAAGCATATAAGTGTTACAATAAAAGACTTGCAAAAATTGTTGAAAGTATTGATGTAGTGGTTGATGAAGAAGGAAACACTCCTAGGCAAGTAAAATCTAAGATCTCAAAGATGATGAGGAACATCCTTCAACATCAAATCAAATTCATGATGAAGAAGAAACTCATGAGGCACCAGAAGAACATATAAGGATAGAATAAAAGACTCCATCCATATACGTTTAGAAGAATCATCCAGAAACTCAAATTTTGGGGCAGAAAGAGGCAGGTGTACAAACAAGAAGAACCATTTCAGAAGCTTCAAGTTATCTAGCATTTCTCTCCTCCACCGAACCACAAAATGTAAAAGAGGCGTGCAAAGATGAATGATGGGTCAAGGCCATGGAGGAAGAACTTGAACATATTGAAAAGAATAACACTTGGGAGTTGGTTCCCAGACAAAAATATAAGAATGTCATAGGGACAAAATGGATTTTCAAAAATAAGCTGAATGAAAATGGAGATGTGGTTAGACACAAGGAAAGACTTGTTTGTAAAGAGTATGCACAACAAGAAGGTATGGACTTTGAAGAAACTTTTGCACCAATTGCTAAACTTGAGGCTATAAGAATGTTCCTTGCTCTCTCTAGCTTTCAGAAGTTCAAAGTATTACAGATGGATGTGAAATTTGCCTTTCTGAATGGAGACTTGGATGAAGAAGTATATATTGAGCAACCAGATGGGTTTATCCATGGAAATGATCCAAAACTTGTATGTAGACTCAAAAAGGATCTCTATGGCCTTAAATAGGCTCCAAGGGCTTGGTATTATTAGTTGGATAAGTACCTTCATCAACAAGGTCTTTCAAAAGGATCAACAGATAGCAATCTATATATAAAAATTGACAAGGATAAATTGCTAATACTTGTTGTGTATGTTGATGATATCATTTTCGGTAGCAATGAGGAAGACATGAGTAAAAAATTTGCCTTGGTGATGCAAAAACAATTTTAAATGTCTCTGCTTGGTGAGCTCACATATTTTCTTGGTTTACAAGTTCATCAAAACAAAGACAGTATTTTTCTATCACAAACCAAGTATCTCAAGTAGATCTTGAATAAATATGGGATAGAGGATTCAAAACTAGTATGTACCCCTATGGTAACAGGATGCAGCCTCAGCGCAAATGATGAATCAGTAGCTGTACATAAACCAACCTATAGATCCATGGTTGGTAGTCTGCTCTATCTAACAGGTATCCGACCAGACATTCTGCATGAAGTAGGGATAGTTGGAAGTTTTCAGGCAAATCCAAAGGAAACTCATCTTCAGGCAGTTAAGAGAATTTTCAAATATCTTCAAGGAACTCAAAACTATGGCTTATGGTATCCTAGAGGTTCAGATCTCACACTTCATGCATATACAGATGCAGATTGGGTAGGAAGCGTGGATGACAGGAAAAGCACTAGTGGTGGTGCATTCTTCATGGGTCCTAGATTAGTATCTTGGCTGAGCAAGAAACAAAGTTCCATTGCATTATCTACAGCTGAAGCAGAATACGTAGCTGCTGCATCTTTCTACACACAACTCCTTCGGATGATGCAAACATTGTAAGATCTTCAAATCACTTGTACTCCACCTATCTCCATTTTTTGTGATAATACAAGTGCAATCAATATTTTCAAGAATCCTATCATGCATTCAAAGACTAAGAACATACCAATCAAGTATCATTTTCTCAGGGAAGAAGTGCTTGAAAAAAAGGTCAAATTCGATTATGTTCCCTCTAAGGAAAAAGTTGCAGATATACTCACCAAACCACTGCCCAGGGAGACATTTGAATACCTCAAACAGAAGCTCGGGGTAGTTGATGCATCATCTTGCTGTTGAATCTTATCCGTTTCAGAGAAAAGTGGTTGTACATGAGTTTCATGCGGGGTATCCATGTACATATGCCAGTTTATGAAGATATAGTCGCGTATATGTTGGTTTGAAGATAAACAGTGGGCCGGGCTTAGGATGAAAAGAGTCTGATATGGGTCTTACAGAGACCATCTAGCACAGGTTCATGGGGATCATATATTCTTCTAATAATGCATTGTTGGCATTATCTTAGAAGATTCACAGTACTTTGGATTTTAGGTGGAACAGGTGCAGAGTAAGAACATGGTTGCTAGTCTGAATGATGATTGACAGATGCTGCTGATGATAATTGTTGTCATAATCTTGCTATAGATATTTCTCTCTATGTCATGTATTTCTTTTCTTATCAAGGTCATGTAACGGCCTATCTTGGTTTCCCCACTATGCCTGGGATGAATGAAGTAATGTTCTTGTTTTATGATGTGTAAATTCTTGGTGTATCCCCACTTGGTTGAGAGATTGATGTATGTATGAGTCTTTAGGAAGGTCATTGGCAATGTATGTATAAAGTCATGTTATGCTTTTGTAGACCTTACATGTGCTTAGGGGGCGCATGGACAGATTGCTAAATCTTGCCATGTGCAAAGGGGGAGCTCAATCAGAAACTTTAGCATGTACTCAGGGGGAGCATGGACAACAGAATGTATATCAAGGAAGAGAATATCTTGGTCCACCCTTTGCCCTTGATGTCAAAGGCGGAGAATGAATTTGAGTGACTTAGGGTTTCCATCAAGTCCAAAGGGGGAGATTGTTGGCATTATGACATAGATTTAGCACTATGGCACAGGTGTTGTCCTTGATGGAAACTCACTCAAATATAAGATCTCAATTCAGGCTCTCAGAATGAAATAAAATGAGGTATACGCAGGTTTCTCTTAACAAAGTCGCGTATACACGCGGGATCACCGATCAAAAGGCGCGTATGCATATGCATGCACTTTCATGCAAAGAAAAGCACGTACATGTGGGAAAAGTTATGTTCGGTCCATGGTATTTAGTCCGACATATTTGAACCTATGGTTTTGGTCCTTGGTATTGCATCCAAAAGTATTGAACCCAGGTATTGAGTCCCTAGTATTGGTTCTTAATGGTTTTGGACCGTGGTTTCAGTAAGGCCTAAGACTATAAAAAGTGAAGGAGATCATTTGGCAAGGGTATCGACTAAGTGTTGAATATCTTAAGAGGAGCAAGAGCTGGAATACTGGTGATTGGTTTATGGTGTAGTGTTGGATCTGAACCAAGGAAGAACCTGAGCACTAAAATATGGATAAGTCTATTGATGGATTAAGATTTTAAGGCCTGAATAATAGTATATTTGTAACCTTTGATCTGTTATAATTGGCATATGATTAGATCTATAAATCTGATAATATGGGTATAATTGATGTCTGATTAAGTAAAAGGGTGAATTATCTTTTATAGATCTATACGCAGGTTCGGCGTGGCATAGGAGCGTATACACGTAGGTTCAGCAAATGAAGGAGGCATATACACTGGTTGGCATTAATACATCTGCGTATGTACGTAGGTTTATGCATGGTGAGGTAGCGTATGTCTCATGAAATATGCTTTAGCTACTTTTGTTTATTGCTGCAGTGTTCGGGGTTCAGAATTGGTATCTAGTTATTAGTATTGTTTTCTGGTTACAGCATTCTGAGAAGTGATTGGTTGATTCTATATTGGTTGGTATAAAGGAGATTGATTTATGCAGATATAATTGATGTTTCATTGATGTTATTCATGGATCTAGTCTGAAAATTTATGAAACGTGGTCCCTGGAAGAAAAGAGAAGGCTGTAGCCTTCTGTAGGTAGCAGCCTACATACTAGTACCTCAGCTAGTACAAGAGCTAAAGGGGGTTGTAGCTCCCTTCTAGGTGAAGCTGGAGAATGAGAGAAGGTTGTAGCCTTCTGCAGGTAGCAGCCTCCGTACTGGTATAAGACTGCACCAGTACAAAATCATTGTAAAAAGAAGTTTCTAATTGAAAGAAGATAGAGACAAATTGCAGCAAGTGGTTTTCACCCATAATGGGTTGCCACCTTACATCTTATTTCTTTTGTGTGACTGCCTGCTCTATTTTTCTATTCCTGGTTACTGTTTATATGGTTCTGACTCACAGATTAATGATCAACATCTAAAGAATAAATTAAAATTATAAGTCTGCAAGTTATACACAAGTTTCATTAACCAGAGTTGCGTATACATGCTATTTTCACTAACTGAAGTAGCATATACAATTTTTTGTGTGAATTGAAAAAGAATTTAATAATACTGATTCACCCCCCCTCTTAGTATTATTTCCAACACTTACAAAATTTACGAAAAAGCGAAACATTGGAGTCCTCTTTAAGCTCTTTTCTGACTCGTAAAATATGAAAAGATTGCCGAGTTTTTCCCTTTTAACTCGTTAAATAGAATTAAAAAGGCGGTCCACTTACAACTCTTTTTTGACCATATAAACATGAAAATATCATCATACTTTTGTCATTTCAAGTTCGATATTGGTTTTAAAATGATGTGTCTTCGATCACATTTTTACTTTTTCAGATCGGTGCCAGTAATTATGAAAAGTACTCCTTGATCGTAATGGTCAAGCAGTTCTCTCAAGTATTATTTTATACTTTTTTAGGCTTGGGGGACAAACAATTATGAAAAAGGACACCCATGGAGTTTTCTTAAGTTTTTCTTCGAACTCCCTAAAATTGAAAAACACCGAGTTTTTCCTATATTGGACTCATTAAATTTTTTTTTTTTCTCGGTAAAAAGTCTAAAATTCTATTATATATACAGAAAAGAAATTACAAGCAGTGTAGCTGGAATTATCATGGAATCCATGGCCGACTGAGGTGCCACGGTTCTAGCAAAACGATTCAAAATCTCCCACGCAGGGGAATTATTTGACCTGAAAACTTCTGAGCGACCTTCAGGTGCATTAGACTGAACCATGAAAGACAAAATAGCTTGATTGAGACTCAAAACTAAACCTGCCCACGCAGGGGCTGTCTTCTCTGTCCTTACTGTAATAGCCAAGAACCGACACGCAGACATTAACCAACGCTACAGACGCTACAGACTAGACAATTACTCGAGATTGCATAAGAGCAGAGTGGGATGATACCCGAGCTATGAAAGAAAACAAAATTAAACAGATGCTGGACCTGAATTGAGAGAGGGTCGCCATGTCAGGGGTGTGCTGGGGAGGGTGAGACCCCTTCGGGTGGCTTCTCCTCCACGATTTCACACCAACCGAGCCCTTCCGGAATGCCCTTCCACATAGCTGCCCATTTGGCAGCATCACGAGGCCTCGCAGCTTGGGAGGAGGAAGGGTCATCCATGACTGCTTTTCCTGAGGTCGTGGCCTCGATTGATGGAGGAAGCAGGGGTTGTTCTTGTTCTGGAATGTCTGGGGGAGGAGCTTCCCCTTCTGGTGGAGAACCCTCGCCCTCTGCTTCAGGTGTTCTCGTGAAAAGCACTGAGATGTGCGCGCTAACCCCATGAGAATCTCCCATCTTCCCCAGGGTGAATACCACAGACCCAAATGCTGGGAGGGCTGGCCCCTCCATGTTCGCCCCGCTGACTTCCACGAATTGCTCAGCTTGAAGAGGTGCGACTCCGGCGCGACGGTGGCAGAATTGGCAGCAACAGTGGTGATGCTCTCTGTCATCCCGTCCTCGTGCTCGACCCCAACTCGAGCCCCTTCCTGATCCTCTCCAACATGGCTGCCTGTTGCGAAGCCGAGCCATGGCTTGGATGTTCGCCCACCGCCAAAGGTTTTCTGCAACTGCCACCTTCCTCCCTCCAAACTCAGACCGCCACCTTCCTCCCACCAAATTCGCCCTTCGAAATTCTGCAACTGAACCTATGCGCACTGTGGTATTAACAACGTGATGAGAGCCAAGTTTGAGGGTAACCTGGGATGGCAATCTTCTCGGCCAGCACCAGGCTTTCCCCCACTGCAAAGCACTCGGCTACCAGATTTCAGACTGACCGAGAAATTCGCAGAACAGTGGCGTGAAGCAGACCCCGACCAGGTATATATTGCCATGCCAATTCTCGATGCTTCCTTCGAACCTCGCCATCCTGTCAACCATGGCAGCATTGATTGCCCTGAACTACCACCCTGCCTTAATAACGAATTGATAGCGGATGAGCCAGGGATATTAAGCTGCATGGCTCGTCGCATGCTTGTTCACATGGGAGCCATGTGGCTCGTCCTCCCGCTGTCCTCTGGCACCCGCATCCGGGGAATCAGTGTCATTTTGAAGAAGAGTCTTACATTCCTGAATCTGCTGGGAACTGGGAATGATGTCCAAGTTTCCTACTTGGAATGGGAGATGACATTCAACCCTAATATTGGCTAGGAGATTAGCTACTTTGTTCCCTTCTCGTCTAGAGTGGTGAAAGGAGAGGGCTCTGTGATTATGCAGCTCTTGAGCAATGTTGTGTAGTCTGGCTTCCAGCCTCCAGCTGTCAGTGACTTTTCTGGTTTGAGAGCCATTATGAATGCAGGTGACCATGCCTATGATGATTTGGGAATCCCCTTCTACAGTAAGAGGTTGTAAGTTCTGACGCTTGGCCTCAAGTAGACCTTGCCAGAGACCCTCCAGTTCCGCTGAGTTGTTGGTGTCCCAGCCTATATTCCCATAATAGATTAGAATGGTGTTGCCTTTATGATCACGAATGATTCCTCCATAGCCTGCAGGCCCTGGATTGCCTTTTGATGCTCCATCAAAATTTAATTTGTACGAGTTAGCCGGCGGAGCAATCCAATTTCTGTTCTCTTTGTCATTGCCTTTCGTTGCCCTTTGGGTAGCAATTTCTTGAGGCAGCTCTAACTCCCAGTTGTTTAGAATGTTTTGCTCTCTGTCCTTGGTGGGGAGGTCCTCTTTGGTCTAGGATTTCAGATGCATTGTCTCTTTGAGGTTGCTATGCATTCTGTTCCAGATCTCTTCTGTGGTCGAGCTCTGGTATTTGAAGATCCTCTTGTTCCTTTCTTTCCATATGTTCCAGGTTACGATTCCTGGAATGATGTTCCACAAGTGATTGAGAATCTCACTGTCATAGGGACTTTTTGGCCAGTGTCTGATGGTGTCGATAATGTCTCCAGGTTTTTTACCTCGTAGCTGGCATCTGAAGCTGACCTGATCCCATAGCTTGCTGGCTAGTGGGTATGTGTCCAGAAGGTGTTGTAGATTTTCTTCATTATTGAGGCAGTTGTGGCAGATTGAGGGCCCGTGAAAGTTACGCCTTCTCAATTTGTCCCAAGTGAGAATCATTTTATGCCCTACCATCCATAGGAAGTGAGAAATTTTTGGCCAGGCTTTGAAGCTCCAGATTCGGTCCCATAGAGGGTCTTGTATGATGTCGGAGTTATTTGAGAGGATGTATGCTTCCGAAGTGGTGTATGTTCCTTTTGGGCGATATCCCCATCTGAGAATGTCTTCACTGATCTCCATTCTTATGCTTCTTTTTCTTAACTCTTCTTCCAGAGTGATTTCCTCCTGCCTGGTGGCATTTGTGGTGATTTGGTTTCTCGGGCGCCATTGTCTGAACCCGCTTACCATGTCCTGCTTCCAGAATTGATGGACCGTTGCGAGTTGTTGTTCCTGTCTGTCTGGAATTAACCTTGGAGGAAGAACGTTGGAGAGTTTGGGTTGCTGATTCCATGCATCCATCCAAAATCGTGCGCTCCTACCATTTCGTATTTCCCAGAAGCTGTGCTTCAGGATGAACTGGTGGTGTTGCTTGGTTGCGTTCCATATAAGAGAGCCATTAACCATGGGTGCACATCTGATGAGCTCATTCTGGGGACTGTTGTTAGTGTATTTGGCGGTCCAGATGCTGGCCCATATCTTGTCTGGATTGGTTAGCCATTGCCACCAGATCTTGGCGTTCATGATGATATTACTGCTCTCAGGATCTCTTAGTCCAATGCCTCCTTTGCTTTTGGGCTTGCAGATCGTTTCCCATTTTACAAGAGCCCATTTGCGATGAGAAGCAGAACTTCCCCATAGAAAATCTCTCTGAAGGTTCCTTAATCTTTTCAGAACCCATTTTGGAGCAGCAAGGATGGAGAAAAGGTAGAGAGGCATGGCTTGAAGGATGGATTTGATTAGCACCACACGACTAGCCATATTGAGGGAGCGGTAGGTCCAGAGGTTGAGCTTAGATTCGAGCTTGTCCAAGAGAGCCCGCCAGGCCGGTTGTTTAATGGCAGAGGCTGTAAGGGGAGCTCCCAGGTAGGTGGAGGGAAGAGAGGCTGCGAGTGATGGCAAGCTTGACCGACGGAGGGGTGTGGAAGAAAAAAATTTGGGATTTGGCATTGTTTACATGCAAGCCCGAGGCGTCTGAGAAGTCCTTGAGCAGGGATTTCAGACGAGATGCTTCCTGCGCGGAGGGGTAGCCATAGAGCATAGTATCATCAACAAATTG
>APFE031010019.1:14144-41146 GCA_000404065.3 Pinus taeda | reverse complement strand
TGGAGTAGGATCCTTTAGAAGTAAGGAAATTTACGATATTAGGATCGTCGTTGAATATTCTCCAATTTGTGATGTTGTCAGGAATAGAAGGTCTAAAGATTAATTCTATTGAGAATCTATCTGGACTAAAATCTTCAGAAGGAATGAGCTTAGAAGCTACGTTAGCTAAAAGGTCAGTGCTTGCATTCTAGAGTCCGGGAATTGATGAAATGTTGAATGCTATAAAATGCTCAGTCAGATCTTTAATTAAAGATTGATAGTGTTTTAAATGAACTGATAAGAAATGTATAGTATTTCCTACCTGTCTGACTACAATTTCATAATCTCCAAAGACTTGGAGGTACTTTATGTCTAACCCGATTGCTTTGTACAACCCTTGGACTAAAGCCTCATATTCTGCTGTATTGTTGGTACAATCAAATTCGAGCCTGCATGTTAACATGATTTTATCTCCTTTGGACTAATTAGCACTGTTACACAATATTTTGTCACTGTCCCTGTTACCCCTTCTCCCGTACATTAGAGGACCTATTCTGGGATCTGTGAGAAGTGACATAACTTGAAAACAACTGCATTGTATCCCCTAGAGTATGTACTTCATATTCCCTGAAGACACCTTCTGCAAAATACCCAAAAATATAGCCCTTTCTCCATTGGCACTATTCCACAATGTATCAGTCGCACCAATAGGGGAAATCCTCCAAAGAGGGTGCCAGCTAGTGCTCTGTGTCAGAGTCGCACTAGCACCAACCCAGTTGGGTAAAGTTTTTAACAAACAAACTTCTGAAGGTTCCTTCTAACTTATCCATGAACTCATTCCAGTTTGAGTTAGTTCAGTTGGGCTTCGAATCTCCCAAGGAGGGAAGTAGTTCTCCACCTCTCATGGAAGCTTCCTAATGATAAGGACAATCCCATGAATCAGGTGGATGGTCTTATCTACTCCTCCTACCTCTATATAAGCTTTTTCTTTTCCCTTTGACAAGCTAGTTAGTAATTCTACTTTTCAAGCTCCCAAATCTGAGTCCTAAAGTCTGAGAATTGCTAAGCTCATGTTACAAGAGGCCTTGTTCATCCCCATAAGGCTACCTCTTTAAGGAGGAGATCCATGTCCAAGTAATCAAGGAGAGAGACGCTTGTTCCCTATCCCTACAAGCGTTGCAAGGCATGTGTTGCTGATCACCCAGCTAAAGGAGGATTTGACATCAGAACTTGGTTGTATTCTCTTTTGTTTATCAATAATAATAGACGACTATCATTATGGTTCCACTCATGTGTCTTTATTATGATGTTTGAGTTGTATCCTTTCTGACTGATACATAGTTGCATTTCTTGGATTTTATGCTTCTATTTGTCTTGTTCTTTGCATGTGCAGGTGTCTATTCATGAGGATTGTGAGGATTGTGACCAGCTGAAGTGAAAGAACGGAAGCGACGACTCTTCTACGACTATAAGCGTTGGATTCAAGGTAGGATCTCATCATTGGCCTTTACTTTGCAATTAGGAACCTGCGTGTTAGCATTGTTTGATTGTTTCTAGACCCCATTTAGGCTAGTGGGATCGCCTCTGTCTGCAGAGGGGATTTACCTGTACAACAATTTGGCGACTCCACTAGGGAGTTGGCTTTTGCCTTGTTTGTTTATCTTGTCTTGTTGTTTGATTTTTAAACTTTAAAAGGAGCCTGAAGTCTGGTCAGATAGCCTTCGAAACACTATTGCTTTGCATTAGCGAAGTAGATCAACACTACTTCAGTCCATCTCCGGTTTGGTTTGCAAACTGAACGACTTGGAACTTGCCTTGTTCCTTGGTTATTTCCTTGGTTTCTCCCACTTTCTTAGCTTTTTGGGTTGAATACCTATGTTATTTTTCCCTCTTGAGAGTACTTAGGTATTGTTGGTTTGGCCTTTGCTCTTTTGTTTTTATTTTTCCATAGCAAACTCGGCTGGCGCTAGTTTATAGTGTGACAGTCATGCTAGTTGGCGCATGTTGCACACTTACAACCCGTGCCAATCCCTAAAAGGCGCCTGTTGTAGCCTGATAGTTGCGCCAGGCCTATAAACTTTTAAAGTTTGCTTGGTTGTCAACTTTTTGAGTTGTGGTTTTGTCCTAAGTGCCTCCATTAGACTACTTGAGTGTCTTGGAGTGTGATTTGACTGGCCTTGATCGCTAGTCTTTGGGTGTTTGTTTTTTTCTACCGATTTCGCACTTCTAGCCCTAGGGCATCTAGTGGCCTTGTGAATCGAGCCTTCCTAAGGTGTTTTGATCTTTTTGTTGTCCAGTCAACTCTCTTGTTTGCTCCCTTACACTTGTTTGGTAGTTGTGAATCATTTTCGTTGCGTCATTTGGGCGATTTGCTTCGTCTTCACTTGAATTCCGCTTCGTCTCACTTTGAGCCCAGATCACACAGCTCATTGTTGTCTTTGGGATCTGTTTTGATTCTTTGGATGTTTGATTTGTGATTTGAGGAACTGAACGTGTGTGTATTGGTTAGAATTTGTTTGTATTACTTCTCAAAAGCTCTTTAGTGCATTTTTCTATTATTGAAAAGAAAATCTCTTTTGCTTTGAATCAGTTAATGAAAGTTAGGACTTCTCATTTCGATTAGTGATTTACTAATCTTAAAGAGAAGTTTATTGATTTGCATTAGCTGCACTAGGGAAACTCTTTGTTGTTTGTGATCATTTCGTTTGCATGAAAGCTCTCTAACTCTCTCGTAATTAGCATTCATCGAATGGAATGACATGTTTTGGCATATAGACTGCATTTAGGGATTTTGAGAAATTACACACGGTAGGACCTGAAAACCGAAACTTAACTCAAGATCAACTTTAAAATAAATCGAATGAACCTAAAAATGCATTGGAACATAACACTCACATTCTAGAGGTCTAGGCTAGAGACGTGCTCCAACGTCATTAAACCTAGTCACTTTTGTTTTCGCATTAAGGTTGGGTGATTCCTCCTTGTGTCACTCAACTGTGGTCTAGTACGGACTTGTGCTCCCACGTACCGTCGCGTATATATGGGGAGACTCCACTAAGTTATCATCCTTGATCCACAGGAAGTCGTGTCTGCCGCCTTATAGCCCGTAACGCACCGAAAACAACATTCGGGAAGATTGATTGTCGTACGGAAAGTCCTTGGTTTTCATACGATTGCTAAGGTGTATATGCAGTTTTACGGATTTTCTGATAAACCCCTTGTCTAGTTTCTCCAGAGCAGTCACTTTTTGATCCTTTTTGGACTCCTTAAAAGAAAAGGCTCACTTGAGCATTTGTCACTTCGGGCTCACTAAATATTCGAAGGCGGCTAGAGTCATATTTTGTCCTTTTCTCGACTCTTAAAACATGAAAAGGTCAAGTTGTGTCCTAATGTCTTAAAAATTTATTCGACCACGATTACATTTACCTTGTTAGATCTTGTTTGCGTTAGTTTTGAGTAGGGTTTTTCTCCGTTATCTTGTCTAGGATTTTTTGAATTCGATCATCCTGGCGGATCCATTGATCCCGTCTCCCATCCCTAGTGACCAAGGGTCTCCTTCTTCTGCTGCTCCTGAGACACCAGTTTGTGGTGACACTTTCCCTATTATTCCAAGTGACCAACCGTTGAACTTTCATGCTCCATAGGACGAGCTTCACGATTTGTTTTGGAACCTTTTTTGGGAGCCTTACGAAGAGGATTATCCCTCTACTCCTACTGGTGTTTCAACCCTGATGGCTTCTTCTGATATGGAAGACACACCCCCTATATCGAGTGGAACACCTGTTATGTCAAGTATTGAGAGTCCTATCCCGGCCAAATCCCCGGTCATATCTACGCCCTACATTGTTACACCTCTTGGTATTACAGTGCCTGCGCGCTATAGATCTCTGAGGGATGCCATGGGCTCTAGGAACTCCTCTTCTGGTACCATGTGGGATCATAACATCGTTCCCACTACAGGATCTTTTGTTTCCCAAGTTCACAATACCATTGTCACGTCAGTTCCAACCAATCCGACCGTTTGTTTCGCATCTTCAACTCTGGTTGCTAGTGCCGTTACGACATCTTCCGTCGTAACTACTATTGCTCGCCCATCCCATGGTCCAGTACATAGTGGTCAATCGGCACATGTTGCCAGAGTTGTTCATCCTACAAGCAGTGCCCCGCCTCCTTCTGATGCCATTTCAGTAGGGGGCATATTCTCAATACTTGCATGTTGTCCAAAATCCAGGCATCCAAGGCCCTTATTATGACCCTATAGGTCATCATTTGTATACCTCCTTGCCAGCTCAACCCGCGGTTGAAGCTTCAATTCCATTGAATGTCGCTTGGGGTACCACTGGTTATGGTGGTGGCCAATTCCATTCAGGTCAAGGGCAGCCATCCCAAGGACCATCATACCAAGGTTAGCCATCCTACACGCAGCCTAACTATGGGCAGTAGTATTATGGCCAAACCTATCCAGGGCAACCTGGAGGCTCACATGGACAACCTTCCGAGGGACAACCTTCGGCCTATGGTGGTCCATCCTTTACATATCTTGAGCAACCTTTTGGAAACTCGGGACAACCTTATGCTCAACAAGGACAACCTGGAGTCCAGCAGGGATACCCTTTGAGTCAACCCTACGGGAATCCGGGACAACCTTATGCGTAAAAAGGACAACCTAGAACCCAGCAAGGATACCCTTTTGGGCAGGGTGGTCAATTGATAATGATAATTGAATATGTAGAATTCATTACAAGCGAGCGTAAATTATTCATGTTATTAATATCAATATTAAATCTAAGGTCAATTCAATTATCATTCTTTTATAGGTTTTATTATTTATTAATGAATGACTTCTTATATTAATAGGAAAGATCTACCCCAAGCATTATAAGTTTAATTTATAAGCATTTAATATTATTAATATTAATAGTCACATACATAATTTATGCAACCTAGTATTTTTAGGACCCATATATATTAATTTCAATATATTAATAAATTAATTAATTATTATTACTTTGAAATATTATTAATTATATATTATTATTTCATACATATATATTATATTTAATAAATTAATTATGATTTTTTCTTTAACTATAAAATTATTATGTATACAACCTAGAGTTTTTATATTAGGACATATATACATTAATTAATCAATTAAATAATTACAATTTTTAAAATTATTAATTTACAACAATAATAAATAATAATTAAATATTTTTAATTAATAAAATAGGGTTTTAATAACAAACTTGGTATAATAATAAATTTATTAGAATATAAATAAATTTTGATATATTTAATGAATGAAATCATTAATTTAAATATTGACATATATGTTACATTTTTATTATATTTAGACATTTGTATATATATAACAGAAATATTTATATAAAGTATTAAAATAATATTTAATAAATTAATAAATCAATTTGTAATGGACCTAATTTAACCTTTTTCTATAAAATTAACTACATATTAATTATAAATAATACTAAACATAATTATGACAATAATAAAATTAAGGTTTTTGAAATAAAATTAGATATAATAATAAATTATTGGAATATAAATAGATATTTGATATATTTAATGAATGAATCATTTAAATAGATATTGACATATATAGATTTTCAATTTTTATATATATTCATACATTTTTATATATAGTAGAGCAATATTTTATATTAAATATTAATAATTAATATTCTAACAAATTAATAAATCAATTTGTAATGGACCTAATTTAACCTTTTTCTATAAAATTAACTACATATTAATTATAAATAATACTAAACATAATTATGACAATAATAAAATTAAGGTTTTTAAAATAAAATTAGATATAATAATAAATTATTGGAATATAAATAGATATTTGATATATTTAATGAATGAATCATTTAAATAGATATTGACATATATAGATTTTCAATTTTTATATATATTCATACATTTTTATATATAGTAGAGCAATAATTTATATTAAATAAATGAATTATTTTTAACAGATTAACATTTATTCTGTTTTATTACTCACAGGGTTAACCCAGCTCCGTGAATATAATGTTATTTTAATATTAAATCGGTTAGATGAAGTTTGACTGGGGCTCTTGAGTGAAAAAGTAGCCGTTAGATTTTTTAGCCGTTGGAGTCTCTGCTTAGTCTATTTAACACGCTGATCTGGATCTGTACCTTCAACTCGTCCTGATGATGAACCACATTGGTTGGTTCGAAACGCGTCGACCAAAGTTCTTCTTATGTGATTTACGCTGAAGCTCTTTTACAATCATCGTTGTTGTTGATTATTTCACGAAATGGGCCGAAGCGATGCCTACATTGTCTGAAGACGGTCACACCACGTCACAGTTTTTGTTCAACCATGTTATTTCGCAGTTCGGAGTACCCCAAGCCATCGTCACTGATCATGGAAAGAATTTTCGTAATCACATGATGACCGAGTTAAGAACCCAATTGGGCCTTAGGCATGATAGTTCGACCCCGTAGTATCCTCAGGCAAATGGTCAAGTGGAAGCCGTGAACAAGGTTTTGGTCACGATGCTTCAACAAAATGTTGGCATGCATAAGTCCAATTGGCATCTGATGTTGTTCTCTGCTTTGTGGGCCTACCATACCTCCGTGAAGGATGCCATTGGTTTCACTCCCTTTCAGTTAGTTTACGGACTGGAGGCTACCCTTCCTATTGAGTGTGAGATTCCTTCATTAAAGATAGTCATCGAATTGCTCCCTGATACTATACTAGAAGAGCGTCTTCTTTACTTAGAGCGGTTGGATGAGACTCGTCGTCTAGCCTCCTTAGCTATTGAAGCTTAGAAGAAGCGAGTGAAAACTCACTTCGATAATACTGTTAACCCCCGCTCTTTCATTAAGGGAGACTTAGTACTGCTCTATGATCAAGCTAACGATAAGCTAGGGGCCGGAAAATTCGAGCCTATGTGGCACGGGCCCTACATCGTGAAAAGAGTTTTGTAAAAAGGTGCCTACGAGCTTATTGATTATGAAGGCAATCCCCTGGATAAGCCCCGAAATGGGCTTTATCTGAAAGAATACTATGCATGAGTCCAAGCACTCTCTTTTTGTATATACGTGTGCTTTCAGCAAGTGTGTTGTGTGTGCATGTTTTCATATTTTTGTCTTGGTGTGTCAGCGTGATTGCCGCTTATCGTGTCTTTTTTCTTCTTGGACAGACGTCTGGATCGCCTTACGTTGGTTTCACTGATGGTGCTTCCCGCAGTACACGCAGCTTGTCATCTGCGGCATGGGTGATCTACGATCCTCATGGTGAGTTAGTAGACATTTAAGGGGTTTGTCTAGGTTTTACAACGAAAAATGTCGCTGAATATAGTGTTGTGATTAAATTATTAGCTGAGGCGATTAACCTTGGCATTCGAACATTGGTTGTGAACTTGGACTCTCAGCTTGTAGTGCACCAACTCAACGGGCGTTATTCCGTCAGAGATCATCGAATTTTATGGTTGTATGTACGTGTTAAGTTATTAGAAAGGGATTTTTATTTCATTACTTATCAACATATTCCAAGGCGACTTAATACGTTAACCGATGCATTAGTTAATTATGTGTTGGACAGGCATTTGCATAACATGTAATTCGACATAACACAAGAAGCATAAAGTACAATAAACCATAAAACATATGTATATATATATATGAGTAAATTATATATTATATATATTCTTGTGTGTGTGTGTGTGTCCAAAAATGTTTGCACCCCGTGCATCATCAAAAAATAATACATGTTTGTCTGAATACATCCGGAGATAACATGTCTCTCAAAAAATATGCATGAAAAGAAAATCCTAGATATCTAGTCTCGGTGGTGCTCATGGTAGCATATCACCGCTCGCACTAAACGCCTCAGGAACCAGTGGATGTGAGTCAGAACCCCCACTATGTGCCTTTGGTATGCTATCGGGACATCCGCTAGCCGAGCATAGTCTGGAATCCCTCGAGTGATAGCCTCGAGGTTTCGGATGAGCTCCCCTCTGTCACCACCCTCCTCCTGAGAATCTGCTCCTGCTACTGCTACTACTGGATGTCTCCTTGCAATGGGAGACATGCCAACTGGACGCTCTGGGCCGACATCTGCATGTGCATATAAAGGTCATTAGGACAAGCATGTACTAACAAAAAAAATCATAAAAACACAAAATAAAAAAATGAGGACGTACCAATCTCCTCGTCCCAGTCCTCTCCCTCTGGCAGGGGAAGGTCAGGGTCTCTGGTGAAGTCTGTCCCCACATACAGCCAGTCCTCCACCACTATCAGTTGGTAGTGAAGCCACCTGAAAAACTCAAGTCTAAAGGACATCTGCTGGCCGCCACCACCCCTCGGCATCAATGCCACCCATCGAGCCATCCCCAGCTCTTGAGGTGCTGGGTTTGCTACAAAGGCCCCTTGGCCCTGGAAGCTTGGCACACGTTCCAAGAAGAACGTCACCAAGATGGAACCATACTCGAACTGTAGCAGCTTGCCTCGCTTGGCCTTTGTCAACTACCTCTTCATATTGGTTGTCACAGCTGACGCCCAATTGAAGATCATCGGGCTAAGGCACTCTGTCGCTAATATCAGGTGGTTCTTTGTAGCTTCGTGGGATTCTTGTGCCCCCGCAGCTCATGTAGAGGTGACTAGCAATGCTCTGAGTGTCGGGTCCTGAATGGTGGGGATATCCACCTTCGAACTGCCCTACCCATATTTTGCCTCCAGGCAAACTCGAGCCTTCACCTCTTCCATATTCTCTCCATATGTCCTGCAGCCAGTCAATCGAGGCACCGACCCTTGTCGTGACAATCCAGTCAGGAAATAGACATCAGATACATCTAACTCCAGCACCTGGTCCCGTATCCGGAACACCTGTTCCTCTACGTCCCACAAGTTGATTAGATACTGCAAGAGCTCTGGCTGAGCTCGTAAATAGGATAGCATGAAATATTTTTTGAGCCCACACACTCCGAGAGCTTCCATGCAATCCTCATCTGCTAAGGCCAATGTGTCCACTTGGTCATGTTCCCGTTCCTTCCATACAATCACCATTTTTGTGGATTGTTCTGCAAACACAAGCCAAAATAGTGAATTAGATTCTTAAGTAACTTGAAATTATAGGAAAAAGGAGTTTAAATTTGTTAAAACTTGCCTAAAAATGCACACGGCCGTTGGCGCGACTGTTTCTAAAACAGTCGTGCCCATGGGCGCGTGCCCTATGGGAAAATTGCTCCATTGGCACGGGTCCATGCCTGAAACCCGCGCCAATGGGCGCAACCCCTAAATTCAAAATCCTCCCCATAGGGGATGAAAATGCAACTAAAAACAAATTCTAAATGGATGCAAATGGAGCTAAGGACAAGACCTCTTACCTGACACGGATGGCACTCGAAATGGTCCACTGGATTTGTCGCAATTGCCAACTGAAGGTTGCACTCCAAAAGCCCTATTGTCGCTCTCCAAAGTTAAAAAGTGAAAAGTAATTTTTTATTTACCATTTTCACCATTTTATAACTTTTTGACCCCTCAATAGGTTTTAAAATGTCATTTTATGAATAGTTTATGAATATTTGTGTCAAAAATGGATTTTACGTCGACTTCTTGTGCAGCGACAGGTGTTTATGCAGCCTTGGTGGAAAAACTAGTTGTATTTTCTACTTTTTCAGACTCGGTAAACACACGAAAAAGTCACTTTGGAGTCATCTTTTCCTCTTTTCTGACTCTCTAAATGTGAAAAGAATTCCGAGTTGGTCCTCTCGACTCGTTAAACAGACATGAGAGGCAATCGTCTTTAAACACTTTTCCGACTGTTTAAAAATGAAAAGATTGTCGGACCTTTGTCGTTTCTGGTTCGTTAATGATCACGAAGCGACATAGTTTTGATCGCTTTTTTAATTTTTCAGATCAGAGTCACTACTTAT
This sequence comes from Pinus taeda, assembly GCA_000404065.3. Lineage (NCBI taxonomy): Eukaryota > Viridiplantae > Streptophyta > Pinopsida > Pinales > Pinaceae > Pinus > Pinus taeda. The sequence continues at coordinate 31,229 of APFE031010019.1, read as the reverse complement.
GAAAAGTACTCCTCGTTCGTAATGATCGGGCGGTTCTTTCGAGCATTGTTTTATACTTTTTCGAGCTCGAGAGACACAACTCTATGAAAATGGACACCCCTAGAGTTTCCTTTTCACTGTCTTTTCAAACTCTCTAAACATGAAAAGACGTCGAGTTTTTCCTTTGTCAGACTCGTTAAAACTCAATGACATCGGATTCCATCGAAATGGCGCCTCTCAAGCATATGCTATCCCCGTCAAGCTTGTCATCCAAAAATAACCGGGGTACTCGCCAGAAATGTTGGGGGAATAAAGGAACCGTAATCATCGTCGTGTCGGCAGTATGTCGCTCTTGAACATGGCACTCATCTACATTCGTGTCTGGGTGGGGACATCTCATCTTGTTTTACACTTGCCTCCGTGGGTTTGGGTTATCCTATTTGACCATTCATCTGCTCATCCCCTTGTCACCATGACCCTTGATCATTTGATGTCAAATACTACCAAGTCCATCGTCGTGCTGCTGATATGTTCAAGAGAAGTTGACCTCTGCAGAATACTCAACCTCCCTCTGATACCTCACACAAAACATTTTATCCTTCTCTGTCTCGTGTCGATGATGTGCGAAGCATTATAGCCCACCTTCGATCAAGGTCACTTCTTGTCAACTTCAGCTCATTATCCAGGAAGTTGACTTAGAGACTCCCTTCAGGTACCTTGGAGCCTGCATGCCTCAATGGCAGGTTCTTCGGGTTCGACACGAGGTTTTCATCATTGGCCTCCGATCGGATGATTCTACGGTTGTTCGACACCGGCTCACTAATTTGCACGCTGTGGATTGTACCTATAGTACCTTGAGGACAATTATCATTATTGGTGGTACTTCTCGCGTCTGTTAACAATTTTCATCATTGACTGGTAATCAGACGATGTTCTCGCATGTTCGACTTCAACTCCTATATTCGCATGCTTGAACTTGTACTTTGTTCGGGTCGAGTTGGAGTGAAAGACCCTGGATTTTTTCTGTTGAGATGTAGGTTGCATTTTTTGGATTATTACAATCACTACATAACTCATTCACTGGATGGCTGCGACCATGCCTGAGTCTATTTCATTGATCCTCATTAGATCATTGTGTCCATACCTGGGATCCAGATTTTTATGTACTTTGCTATTGATGGATGCGCCCATACCATGTACCTCATGTATTTGAGATATCATTTGTACTTCGTGCAAGTTCTCCAGTGGCCATGTTTTCAGTCGACCATGTTCTTGTAAAGCACTTCACCCCTCTCTCTCTCTTGTGCTTGATGCTTTAGGGGGCATTTGTTACACAGTATTTTGTCACCGTCCCTATTACCCCTTCTCCTGTACATTGGAGGACCTATTCCGGGACCTGTGAGAAGTGACATAACTTGAAAAAACCTGCATTTTATCCCCTAGAGTATGTACTTTATATTCCCTGAAGACACCTTCTGCAAAATACCCAAAAATATAGCCCTTTCTCCATTAGCGCTATTCCACAGTGTATCAGTCACGCCAATAGGGGAAATCCTCCAAAGAGGGCGCACCAGCTGGTGCTCTGTGTCAGAGTCGCATTAGCGCCAACCCAGTTGGGTAAAGTTTTTAACAAACAAACTTTTGAAGGTTCCTTCTAACTTATCCATGAACTGATTCCAGTTTGAGTTAGTTCAGTTGGGCTTCAAATCTCCCAAGGAGGGAAGTAGTTCTCCACCTCTCACGGAAGCTTCCTAATGATAAGGAAAATCCCATGAATCAGGTGGATGGTCTTATCTACTCCTCCTACCTCTATATAAGCTTGTTCTTTTCCCTTTGACAAGATAGTTAGTAATTCTACTTTTCAAGCTCCCAAATCTAAGTCCCAAAGTCTAAGAATTGGTAAGCTCATGTTACAAGAGGCCTTGTTCATCCCCATAAGGCTACATCTTTAAGGAGGAGATCCATGTCCAAGTAATCAAGGAGATAGAGGCTTGTTCCCTATCCCTACAAGCTTTGCAAGGCATGTGTTGCTGATCACCCAGCCAAAGGAGGATTTGACGTCAGAACTTGGTTTTATTCTCTTTTGTTTATCAATAATAATAGACGACTATCATTATGGTTCCACTCATATTGTCTTTATAATGATGTTTGAGTTGTATCCTTTCTGAACTGATACATAGTTGCATTTCTTGGATTTTATGCTTGTATTTGTCTTGTTCTTTGCATGTGCAGGTGTCTATTCATGAGGATCGTGAGGATTGTGACCAGCTGAAGCGAAAAAATGGAAGCGACGACTCTTCTACAAATACTAGCGTTGGATTCGAGGTAGGCTCTCATCATTGGCCTTTACTTTGCAATTAGGAACTTGCATGTTAGCGTTGTTTGATTGTTGCTAGACCCCATTTAGGCTAGTGGGATCGCCTTGGTCTGCAGAGGGGATTTACCTACACAACAATTTGGCGACTCTGCTGGGGAGTTGGCTTTTGCCTTGTTTGTTTATCTTGTCTTGTTGTTTGATTTGTAAACTATTAGACGGAGCCTGAAATCTATCTAGATAGCCTTCGAAACGCTATTTCTTTGCATTAGCGAAGTAGATCAACGCTACTTCAGTCCAACTCTGGTTTGGTTTGCAAACTGATGACCTAGGACTAGCCTTGTTCCTTGATTGTTTCCTTGGTTTCTCCCGCTCGTTTTGCTTTCTGGGTTGGATACCCGTGTTGTTTTTGCCTCTTGAGAGTACTTAGGTATTGTTGGTTTAGCCTTGGCTCTTTTGTTTTTTATTTTTCCATAGAAAACTCGACTAGCGCTAGTTTATAGCGTGACAGTCGCGCCAGTTGGCGCATGTTGCACACTTACAACCTGCGCCAATCCTGAAAGGCACTAGTTGCAGCCTGACAGTCGCGCCAGGCCTGTAAAATTTTGAAGTTTGCTTGGTTCTCAACTTTTTGAGCTTTGGTTTTGTCCTAAGTACCTTTACTAGACTACTTTGGTGTGTTGGAATGTGATTTGACTGGTTTTGATCACTACCCTTTGGGTGTTTGCTTTTTTCTCCCGATTTCGCATTTCTAGCCCTAGGGCATCTAGTGGCCTTGTGAATCGAGCCTTCCTAAGGTGTTTTGATCTTTTTTTTGTCCAGTCAACTCTCTTGTTTGCTCCTTTACACTTGGTTGGTAGTTGTGGATCGCTTCGTTTCATTATTTGAGTGATTTGTTTCGTCTTCACTTGAAATCCACTTCATCTCACTTTGAGCCCAGATCACACGGCTCATTGTTGTCTTTGGGACCTTTTTGATTCTTTGGATGTTTGATTTGTGTTTTGAGGAACTGAACATGTGTGTATTGGTTACAATTTGTTAGTGTTATTTCTCAAAATATCTTTAGTGCATTGGGCCATCATTGAAAAAGAAAATCTCTTTTGCTTTGAAACAGTTAATGAAAGTTAGGACTTTTCATTTTGATTAGTGGGTTAGCAATCTTAAAAGAAAAGTTTATTGGTTTGCATTAGCTACATTAGGGAAACTCTTTGCTGTTTGTGATCGTTTCGTTTGCATGAAAGCTCTCTAACTCTTTTGTAATTAGCATTCATCGAATGGAATGACATGTTTTGGCATATAGATTGCATTTAGGGATTTTGAGAAATTACATACGGTAGGACCTGAAAACCGAAACTTAACTCAAGATCAAATTTAAAATAAATCTAATGAATCTAAAAAAGCATTGGAACATAATGCTCACATTCTAGAGGTCTAGGCTAGAGACGTGCTCCGGCATCGTTAAACCTAGTCACTTTTGTTTTCACTTAAGGTTGGGTGATTCCTCCTTTTGTGACTCAACTATGGTCTAGTACGAACTTGTGCTCCCACGTACCGTCGAGTATATATGGGGAGACTCCACTAGGTTATAATCCTTGATCCACAGGAAGTCGTGTCTGCCGCCTTACAGCCTGTAACGTACCGAACACAACATTCAGGAAGATTGACTGCCGTACAGAAAGTCCTTGGTTTTCATATGATTGCTAAGGTGTATATGCAGTTTTACGGATTGTCTGGTAAACCCCTTGCCTAGTTTCTCCAGAGTAGTCACTTTTTGATCCTTTTCAGACTCCTTAAAAGAAAAGGCTCACTTGAGCATTTGTCACTTTCGGGCTCACTAAATATTTGAAGGTGACTAGAGTCATCTTTTGTCCTTTTCTCGACTCTTAAAAAATGAAAAGGTCAATTTGTATCCTAATGTCTTAAAATTTATTCGACCACAATCACACATACCTTGTTAGATCTTGTTTGCATTAGTTTTGAGTAGGATCTTTCTTCGTTAACTTGTCTAGGATTTTTTGAATTCAATCATCCTGGCGGATCCATCGATCCCGTCTCCCATCCCTAGTGACCAAGAGTATCCTTCTTCTGCTACTCCTGAGACACCGGTTTGTGGTGACACTTTTCCTGTTATTCCAAGTGTCCAACCGTTGAGCTCTCGTGCTCCAGAGGACGAGCTTCACGATCTGTTTTGGAACCCTGTTTGGGAACCTTACGAAGAGAATTTTCCCTCTACTCCTACTGGTGTTTCGACCCCGATGGCTTCCTCTGATATGGAGGACACATCTCCTGTAGCTAGTGAAACACCTGTTGTGTCAAGTATTGAGACTCCTATCCTGGCCACATCCCCGGTCATATCTACGCCCTACACTGTTACCCCTCTCGGTATTACAGTGCCTACGCGCTATAGAGCTTTGAGGGATGCCATGGCTCTAGGAACTCCTCTTCTGGTACCATGTGGGATCATAACATTATTCCCACTACGGGATATTTTGTTTCACAAGTTCATAATACCGTTGTCACGTCAGTTCCGACCAATCCAACTGTTTGTGTCGCATCTTCAACTCCGGTTGCTAGTGCCGTTACGACATCTTCTATTGTAACTACTGTTGTCGGCCAGTCCCGCAGTCCAGTACATAGTGGTCAGTCGGCACATGCTGCTAGAGTTTTTCATCCTGCAATCAGTGCCCCACCTTCTTCTGGTGCAATTCCAGCAGGGGGGCATATTCTCAATATTTGCATGCTGTCCAAAATGTAAGTGCACAAGGCCCTTATTATGACCCTATAGGTTATCATTTGTATACCTCCTTGCTAGCTCAGCCCGCTGTTGAGGCTTCAATTCTGTTGAATTTCGCTTGGGGTACCACTGGTTATGGTGGTGGCCAATTCTGTCCGGATCAAGGGCAGCCGCACCAAGGACCATCATACCAAGGTCAGCCATCCTACACGCAGCCTCATTATGGGCAGCAGTATTATGGCCAAACCTATCCAGGGCAACCTGGAGGCTCACAAGGACAACCCTCCCAGGGACAACCTTCAGCCTATGGTGGTCCGTCTTTTACCTATCTCGGGCAACCTTCTGGAAACCCGGGATAACCTTATGCTCAACAAGGACAACCTGGAGTCTAGCAGGGATACCCTTCGGGTCAACCCTACGGGAATCTGGGACAACCTCACGCGCAACAAGGGAAACCTGGAATCCAGAAGGGTACCCTTCTGGGCAGGGTGGTCAGCCTTACATGCAGCAAGGCCAACCCGCTGCTCAGCCTAGTCAACCATCTAGTCTGCAAGGACAACCCTCGGTTGCACAAGGATAACCGAACACCCAGCAAGCTCAGCCTTCTAGGTAAGTAGGTCCATCCCAAACCCAAACAGGACAACCTTCCAGCCAGATGGCCCAACCTCAGTCTTCCCAAGGACATCTCTTTGGGCCTGCTCAACCAGGCATGCAGATGGTCCGTGCTTCTCAAGCTCAACCCAGTTTTCAGCCCTAGACTCAAACTGGTCTCCAGCCACAAGGTGGGTTTTAATCCCAACCTTCTTACCAAACGCAGCCTGGTCCCCAGGCTCAGTATGGAGCCCAGCAACTGTATGGATACCAGCAACCCCAGGGGCAAACTCAATTTTCCCTATATCAAAATTATCAACAGCCGCAGGTCACTCCTTATCAAAATTACCAGCAACCAAATGTTGCTCCTGCAGGTCAGTATGGTAACCAATGGGGCACTAGGGGGCAAACCCAGAATCAACCGTCCGGTTATGGATATAACCCTTGTGGACAGAGTCCCTACGGAAAGGGTCCTTTTGGACCTGGGTCGTCTGGACAAGGTCAATGAGGCCAACCAGCATCTGGGTGGAACTCTGGCCCTACCTCATATCCGCAATCGCAGATGTTCTTCAACCCTCAGCTACTATTCTTAGCAACGTTGGAACTACCCAATGTGTCGAAATTAACCAATGATCCTATCTTGCATAATCCACAATGGCCATCGGTTCCAACCAAGATACCCGGCGATTGTCCCAAATTTGACGGCAAAGCTGGAGAGGATCCTCAAGCCCATGTAATGACTTACCACCTTTGGTGTTCGTCCAATTCATGGCTTGACAATTCAGTTTGGCTTCGCCTGTTCCAAAGGACTCTCACCGGCTCCGCTGCTAAATGGTACATTGAATTGACCCGTGCGTCTTTTCAAGATTTCAATTCATTGGCAATGGCATTCCTCACTCATTTTCAGTTACCCATTCGGTATGAGACGGGAACGCATCTCCTTACATCTCTCAAGAAAGACACGACTATGCACATCTCTGATCATATACATGAATAGAGATGGCGTCGTCGGTTGATCAAGTTATGGATTCTTGATCAACTCCTCACCGATTGGTTCACGACTTCCTTCGTCCCTAAGATTGCACGAGACATTGCTATGGGAGCTTGTGTGACTCAAGAGCAAGATATTGTGCATGCTCAGTACCTCGACTTAGTTTATTCTCAGTCAGGTACTTTATATGAGTATTTGCCTGATGCCCTGAGACCCAGTACATCCAAAGCTCTACCAAAGCCATCTGTTGATGTGGTTATTGGCTTTGTAAATCTGTCGTCGAAAAAATCATCCTCGAACCCTGGGAAGCAAAAATCGAATGCTTCTAATGAAAATACTTCTCAGGGTGGTTCTAATTTTGGAAGTACTTCCGAGGTTAATGCCATTCAGTCCACCACGGCGAACAAGGCCTCGAAAGGAAAGAAAAAGGGGAAAGCAAAGAATAAGTCTGAGCAACCCAAACAGGATTCCTCCAAACCTCCACCCGAGGAAGGAGCCAAGCGTAAACCAAAGTATCCTTGTCTTATCTGTGATGAGGATCACTATACCAAAGACTACCCAAGGCGATCCAAGGTTAGTTGTTTGTTGAAAGGCGCTCCTGGGATTCCTGTGGTTCTGAAAGAACCTTTCCCCTCTCAACAGACTCAAATGGTGGTCGATCCATCTTTGTCTTCTTCTCCCTTTGGTTCCCAAGTGTTCATGGCTGGAACCATTCCCATTCACGTAATGACTCGAACAAAGGAATATTCGTCATCTTCCGGGAAGGAGCTTGAGGTCCCTTCAAGCACTCCTCTGTCCAGTTCTGGTCCGCTCCACATCGAGAGACCTAATACTGAGATGCCCATCCAACCCCCTCCCAAAGTAGTACTCCGGAGATCATATTACAACCCAAATGCTCATGTTACCCAACACTATATCATAGTTGAGGACTTAGCATAGGCTTCGTCAGCTATGTCCACTTTAGAACTTCTCCAGAGTTGCTGATGAAAACAAGGAGACCCCCTTGATGAAAATGAATTCTGGGTCTCTTCGTTTTCAATATTTTTTTACAAATCATTTCTCAGGCCTGTGGGTTATGGGCCCAAGAAGCCTATCAGCGATGCTACTCTTCGTTTCCGAGTCAAATTTCTCGAAACCCTGGTCTCTAGTAACCTGAACATCCCGAACTGTCCATCTCTGCCTTCCGCAGTCATTGAAGACTGCAAAAACTGATGCCCATCAACAGCAGGTGGAAAATGCATTCCTGTTCCATTATGATAGGCACACATCTCCTTGAAAAATAAGTGTTTGGAACTTAGAAGTTTCCTCACGTTGTCCTTGACCTTTGGTGGGAGATTCATGCCATCCAGAATACTGGTATTTTCAACCACCTTGCATGATTTTCCCCTTCCAAGGATATCATTGAATCTCTTATATCTCTTGTTGAGATCATTAAACTTATCTTCACACTGCTGGGTAGAAACATAGCATCCCTTATCCATCATGAACCTAGACACCGACTTCCACTTGCCTTTTTTTCTGCAAAATACCATACTTTTCTTTGTTCCCATCTTCACACTCTGATCCACCATCCTCGCCCACACACAAAACCACTGTTATCAGAAGCTTCACCATCGAATCTGTCCATTTCATATGCTGCCAGGGAGAATTCTTCTTGCTCTTTCCCCAATTGAGATGGCTATCAGTTCCATCTTCTGTGAAGCTGGGCTCGTCCTCATCACTTTTTGTGGCAAGTTTCCCCTTGCTACATGCCATAGGATTCTTCGGTGTGACCTTGGACTCCACCAGAGCCAGCGATTGCTCAGTATCATGGGCAACACTAACATGATTCCCAATTGTTAGCAGTGTCTACAGTGTTGGCGAGTCCTTCGAAGGCGTCCCAGGGCACTCTCGCGCCTTCACGAGGCCCTGCACTCAACACGCTCGCCAATCCTCAAAACCCGCCAGTATTTGTTATACAAATACGCCATGGATTCTTCATTGTTATCAATGTCAATCACAAAATTTCTAGAGGGGCTGACAAATAAAATAAAAAATACACAGACAGAGTTAAATTCACTTCAAACGCATTTCCATTATTTACAGAGTTGATTACAATTTTAAGGCGTTTCAGCCTTAATCAAGTTTTCCCGAGCAATTACATTTTGCCCTCTCACACGCACAATTTTTCTTTTACCTCTCCTTCTTGTTTCACTCATGAATCTTTCAGTTCTTATTACACATACACTCAGATACATTCAGTTTTAACTGATTTTTAACTAAAATTAGTTTATTAACCGAATCTTGTTCAAGATTTGCCTGGTTGTCCATATGGTTGTCCACCTGTCCTCTTTCTCTAATTTTCTTTCATTGAGGTGTCCAGATGCTCCTGCATCAGAACTCCCGAGGTAAAAAAAAATTATGACCTCCTGGTCATATGCATTTCTTTAGCATTTGCAATTCTACCCACTGTTTCACTTCTTCAGTGGAACTGCCTATGAGCTGCAACCAAACCTCTGCCATAGCAAGTCCTCCCTACTACTAGATGCCCCACCAAGCTTCTCTGCTGAGCTTAGTCCTCTCGGCATCTCCGCGGTTCTCCTCTCGAACCAATTGAGCACTTCTGCTCCAGGTTTGCTGCAATCTTCTCACCTTCACAAAATAAAAATAAAAAACTACAAACTTACAAATCTTCAACAAACTGTACCTCTTCTTTCTGGTACCTCTTTTCTTTGAATGCAAAAACTCCTCTCCGCAGGAAATATTTTCCCGCTCTGATACCACTTTGATGGGTCCCAGCCCACTTGGCAACGCTTTTGCGCTTTATGTTATGTGTTGGATTTGTTACGTGGCAGTTGGATGGTGTTCTCCCGCGGTTCTGTAGGTTGGTGGTAGCTGGATATTAAATGCAGTGTTAATATGGCAGTACCTTGCCTCGGTATACTACTCAACCCTAACATTTAACGCATCTTCTTGATTCTTCTTTGGTTATTGTTCTATTGCGCCGAGGGTTTTGTGAGCTCTACGTTGGGAAAGCAATGGGTTCGCTGTGCTGTGGTTCCTTCGGCTCTGTAATGAAATTTGTGGGCAATGTGTTGTGCTTTAACTGGTTCTGGGTGCTGTATGAGACCTTCGCTGCGTGTTTGGTTATTCTGTTCATCTGTTTGAAAACAATTCTGTCTGGCTATGGAGGTTACTTGCCTGGTTTCGTGCTCAATCCTCGGTAAGTCACACTGAAACTCTGTTAGTTATGTCTTCGGTAGATTAACTGGTTGTTTGGCTTGCTTGTGGTTATCACTGTAACTTCGGTTGGTCGTATTTCGACTGTGGCTCGAATTTAATCTCCCTATTCTCTGTCACATGGCTTTCATTGTTCGGTCTCTATATATGCTACTGGTTCTCTGAGTTTTTATTCCAAGTTCGATTTGTTGGTAATTGTCTGGGTTCAGTTCAGAAGAGAAGAAGTTGAGTGAATTTGTTAATAGAAACTATCAAGCATTCAAAACTAGAGAAGTAATGTCCATCGAAATTGTCGTTCTGATGTAGGAGCATCTGGACACCTCAATGAAAGAAAATTAGAGAAAGAGGACAGGTGGACAACCACATGGACAGCCAGGCCAATCTTGAACAAGCTTCGGTTAATAAACTAATTTTAGTTAAAAATCAGTTAAAACTGAATGTATCTGAGTGTATGTGTAATAATAACTGAAAGATTCATGAGTGAAACAAGAAGGATAGGTAAAAGAAAAATTGTGCGTGTGAGAGGGAAAAATGTAATTGCTCAGGAAAACTTGATTAAGGCTGAAACGCCTTAAAATTGTAATCAACTCTGTAAATAATGGAAATGCGTTTGAAGTGAATTTAACTTTCTCTGTGTATTTTTTATTTTATTTGTCAGCCCCTCCGACAATTTTGTGATTGACATTGATAACAATGAAGAATCCATGGCGTATTTGTATAACAAATACTGGTGGGTTTTGAGGATTGGCGAGCGTGTTGAGTGCAGGGCCTCGTGAAAGCGCGAGAGTGCCCTGGGACGCCTTCGAAGGACTCGCCAACACTGTAGACACTGCTAACGATTGGGAATCATGTTAGTGTTGCCCATGATACGGAGCAATCGCTGGCTCTGGTGGAGTCCAAGGTCACACCGAAGAATCCTATGGCATGTAGCAAGGGGAAACTTGCCACAAAAAGTGATGAGGACGAGCCCAGCTTCACAGAAGATGGAACTGATAGCCATCTCAGTGGGGGAAAGAGCAAGAAGAACTCTCCCTGGCAGCGTATGAAGTGGACAGATTCGATGGTGAAGCTTCTGATAACAGTGGTTTTGTGTGTGGGCGAGGATGGTGGATCAGAGTGCGAAGATGGGAACAAAGAAAAGTATGGTATTTTGCAGAAAAAAAGGCAAGTGGAAGTTGGTGTCTAGGTTCATGATGGATAAGGGATGCTATGTTTCTCCCCAGTAGTGTGAAGACAAGTTTAATGATCTCAACAAGAGATATAAGAGATTCAATGATATCCTTGGAAGGGGCAAAGCATGCGAGGTGGTTGAAAATCCCAGTATTCTAGACGGCATGAATCTCCCACCAAAGGTCAAGGATGACATTAGGAAAATTCTGAGTTCCAAACACTTGTGCGCTTATCATAATGGAACAGGAATGCATTTTCCACCTGCCGTTGATGGGCATCAGTTTTTGCAGTCTTCAATGACTGAGGAAGGCAGATATGGACAGTTTGGGATGTTCAGGTTACTAGAGACCAGGGTTTTGAGAAATTTGACTCAGAAACAAAGAGTAGCATCGCTGATAGGCTTCTTGGGCCCATAACCCACATGCTTGAGAAATGATTTGTAAAACAATATTGAAAACAAAGAGACCCAGAATTCGTTTTCATCAAGGGGGTCTCCTTGTTTTCACAAAATAAAAAAAGAAAAATACTACAAACTTACAAATCTTCAACAAACGATACCTCTTCTTTCTGGTACCTCTTTTCTTTGAATGAAAAAACTCCTCTCCGCAGGAAATCTTTTCCCGCTCTGATACCACTTTGATGAAAACAGGGAGACCCCCTTGATGAAAACGAATTCTCGGTCTCTTCGTTTTCAATATTTTTTTACAAATCATTTCTTAGGTCTGTGGATTATGGGCCCAAGAAGCCTATCAGCGATGCTACTCTTTGTTTTCGAGTCAAATTTATCAAAACCCTGGTCTCTAGTAACCTGAACATCCCGAACTGTCCATCTCTGCCTTCTACAGTCATTGAAGACTGCAAAAAATGATGCCCATCAACGACAGGTGGAAAATGCATTCATGTTCCATTATGATAGGCACACATCTCCTTGAAAAATAAGTGTTTGGAACTCAGAAGTTTCCTGACGTCGTCCTTGACCTTTGGTGGGAGATTCATGCCGTCCAGAATATTGGGATTTTCAACCACCTCGCATGCTTTGCCCCTTCCAAGGATATCATTGAATCTCTTATATCTCTTGTTGAGATCATTAAACTTATCTTAACACTGCTGGGGAGAAACATAGCATCCCTTATCCATCATGAACCCAGACACTGACTTCCACTTGCCTTTTTTTCTGCAAAATACCAGAGTTTTCTTTGTTCCCATCTTCGCAGTCTGATCCACCATCCTTGCCCACACACAAAACCACTGTTATCAGAAGCTTCACCATCGAATCTGTCCACTTCATACGCTGCCAGGGAGAATTCTTCTTGCTCTTTCGCCCACTGAGATGGCTATCAGTTCCATCTTCTGTGAAGCTGGGCTCGTCCTCATCACTATTTGTGGCAAGTTTCCCCTTGCTACATGCCATAGGATTCTTCAGTGTGACCTTGGACTCCACCAGAGCCAGCGATTGCTCTGTATCATGGGCAACACTAACATGATTCCCAATCGTTAGCAGTGTCTACAGTGTTGGCGAGTCCTTCGAAGGCGTCCCAGGGCACTCTCGCGCCTTCACGAGGCCCTGCACTCAACACGCTCACCAATCCTCAAAACCCGCCAGTATTTGTTATACAAATACGCCATGGATTCTTCATTGTTATCAATGTCAATCACAAAATTACCGGAGGGGCTGACAAATAAAATAAAAAATACACAGACAGAGTTAAATTCACTTCAAACGCATTTCCATTATTTACAGAGTTGATTACAATTTTAAGGCGTTTCAGCCTTAATCAAGTTTTCCCGAGCAATTACATTTTGCCCTCTCACACGCACAATTTTTATTTTACCTCTCCTTCTTGTTTCACTCATGAATCTTTCAATTCGTATTACACATACACTCAGATACATTCAATTTTAACTGATTTTTAACTAAAATTAGTTTATTAACCGAATCTTGTTCAAGATTGGCCTGGTTGTCCATGTGGTTGTCCACCTGTCCTCTTTCTATAATTTTATTTCATTGAGGTGTCCAGATTCCCCTGCATCAGTTGCCCCCCTTAGAGGAAGTCCCTGCTATCAACCATCGGTGGCATCGACCCGATGGATTCGGATTTGATCACCTTTTATCTCGAGAGCCATGTCCCAAGGCTGCCTCATCAGATCGCCTTCCTCATACAAGTCATCATCAATTCGAAAAAAATTCATCGTACGGTTATTGATGAAGGCACGTCAACTTGCATCATGTTTGTTGCTTGTTGGAAAGCGATCGAGTCTCCGACTTTGAGCCAGTCTCCCACGACGCTGGAAGCCTTTGATGGGAGAGAATCTCGTCCCTATGGTATCCTTCAATGGTTTCTGATTACTTTGGAAGGGAAAACCGTTGAAGTGGAAGTTGAGGTCGTTGATGCAAATCTTACTTACAACCTCCTTCTGGGCCGGAGCTGGACATATGCCATGCGCGCCGTGGCTTCGTCCCTCTTCTGTGTCATTCGTTTCCCTCATCAGGGGAAAATTGTCATGGTATACCAGCTCTCCTTCTTTACTTCTTCTTCCGAAGGCATTGTGCCTTTCGTGGAGCATACCTCCATCCCTTTCGAGAGTGTGGGAGCCGGGCTCTTCAAAGATCCTGCCCTCATGGGTGTCTTTTCACTCGCACCTCCGAACCTTGATTCGCTCGGTTTGGTTTCTACTCGTTCTGATTCCTCATTGCACACTACTACGACCCTTGGTCCCTCTACACAAGGGGGCATTGATCCTCTAGCTTGTAACCCTCGCTCGGTCGGGGGGCATGGGTAGATCATCGGTGTCGTTGATCATCTTATCAAATAGGCTGAGACAACACCTACATTATCTAGGCCGGTTACGCAATAGTGCGATGGGGCAAGTCCCGAAATGGGCTTGACTTAAACCAAGTACCATGCGTGCACTTTAATTTTTGTATATACGTGTGCTTTTAGCAAGTGTGTTGTGTGTGCATGTTTTCATGTTTTTGTCTTGGTGTGTTGGCGCGATTGCCACTTATTGTGTCCTTTGCTTCTTGGACAGATGTCTGGATCGCCTTACGTTGTTTTCGCTGATGGTGCCTCCCGCAGTACACGCAACTTCTCATCTGTGGCATGGGTGATCTACGATCCTCATGGTGAGTTAGTAGACATTCAAGGGGTTTGTCTAGGTTGTACAACGAACAATGTTGTTGAATATAGTGATGTGATTGAATTATTAGCTGAGGTGATTAACCTCGGCATTCGAACATTGGTTGTGAACTTGGACTCTCAGCTTGTCGTCCACCAACTCAACGGGCATTATTCCGTCAGAGATCATCGGATCTTAAGGTTGTATTTACGTGTTAAGTTATTAGAAAGGGATTTTGATTTCATTACTTATCAACATATTCCAAGACAACTTAATACGTTAACCGATGCATTAGCTAATTATGTGTTGGACAGGCATTTGCATAACATGTAGTTCAACATAATACGAGAAGCATAAAGTACAATAAACCATAAAACATATGTATATATATATATATGTGTGTGTGTGTGTGTGTGTCCCAAATGTTTGCACCCCGTGCATCATCAAAAAATAATACATGTTTGTCTGAATACATCCGGAGACAACATGTCTCTCAAAAATATGCATGAAAATAAATAGCCTAGATATCTAGTCTCGGTGGTGCTCATGGTAGCACGTCACCGCTCGCACTAAACGCCTCAGGAGCCGATGGATGCGAGTTGGCACCCCCACAGTGTGCCTCTGGTACGCTAGCGGGACATCCGCTAGCCGAGCGTAATCTGGAATCCCTCGAGTGATAGCCTCGAGGTTCTGAATAAGCTCCCCTCTGTCACCACCCTCCTCTTGAGGATCCACTCCTGCTGCTATTGCTACTGGGTGTCTCCTCGCAATGGGAGACATGTCATCTGAACACTCTGGGCTGAAATCTGCATATGCATATAAAGGTCATTAGGGCAAGCATGTACTAACAAAAAAAAATCATAAAAACACAAAATCAAAAAATGAGGTCATACCAATCTCCTCGTCCCAATCCTCTCCCTCCGGCAGGGGAAGGTCAAGGTCTCCGGTGAAGTTTGTCCCCACATACAGCCAGTCCTCCACCACAATCAGCTGGTAGCGAAGCCACCCGAAAAACTCAGGTCTGAAAGACATCTGCTGACCGCCACCACCCCTCGGCATCAGTGCCACCCATCGAGCCATCCTCGGCTCTCGAGGTGTTGGGTCTGGAACAAAGGCCCATTGGCCCTATAAGCTTGGCATGTGTTCCAAGAAGAACGTCACCAAGATGGAGCCATATCCGAACTACTGCAGCTTGCCCTGCTTGGCTTTGGTCAGCTGCCTCTTCATACTGGTCGTCACTGCTAACCCCCAGTTGAAGACTGTCGGACTAAGGCACTCTGTCACCAGGATCAAATGGTTCTTCGTAGCTTCGTGGGGCACATGTGCCCCCGCAGCTCCTGTGATGGTAAACAAAAATTCTCTCAGGGTCAAGTCTGGAACGGTGGGGATATCCACCTTCGAGCTGCCCTGCCCGTATCTTGCATCTGGGCAAACTCGGGCCTTCACCTCCTCCATCTTCTCTCCAGATGGCCTGTTACCAGTTAGTTGAGGTACCAGCCCCCATCGTGACAATCTAGTGAGGAAGTAGACATCAGATACGTCTAACTCCAATACTTGGTCCCGTATTCGGAACACCTGTTCCTGTACATCCCACAAGTTGACCAAATACTGTAAAAGCTCTGGTTGAGCTCGCAAATAGGACAGCATGAAAAATTTCTTGAGCCCACATGCTCTAAGTACCTCCATGCAGTCCTCATCTACTAAGGCCAATGTGTCTACTTGGTCATGTTCTCGTTCTTTCCACACAATCACCATTTTGTGTATTTCCCTGCAAGCACAAGCCTAAAACAATAAATTAGATTCTTAAATAACTTGAAATTGCAGATAAATAGGTTTAAATTTGTTAAAAATTTGCCCAAAAATCCATGCAGCCATTGGCTCCATGGGCGTGTGCCCTATGGGAAAGTTTCCCCATTAGCGCGGGTCCGTGCCCGAAACCCACTCCAATGGGCGCAACCCCTAGATTTGAAATCCTCCCTATAGGGGATGAAAAAGCAATTTAAAACAAATTCTAAACGGATAGAAATGGAGCTAAGGACAAGACCTCTTACCTGACACTGACAGCGCTCCAAATGGTCCACTGGATTTGTTGCAATCGCCAACTGAATGTCGCTCTCGAAAGGTAAAAAGTGAAAAGTTATTTTTTAATTTACCATTTTCACCATTTTACAACTTTTTGACCCCTAAATAGGTTTTAAAAGTCATTTTATGGATATTTTTATGAATATTTGTGTCAAAAATGGATTTTATGTTGATTTCTTGCGCAGTGACCGATGTTTATGCAGCTTTGGCAGCGAAACGAATTGTATTTTATACTTTTTCAGACTCGATAAATACACGAAAAAGTCACTTTGGAGTCATCGTTTTCTCTTTTTTGACTCTCTAAACGTGAAAAGAATGCCGAGTTGGTCCTCTCGGCTCGTTAAACGGAAATGAGAGGCGGTCGTCTTTAAACCCTTTTCCGACTGTTTAAAAAACGAAAAGATCGTTGGACCCTTGTCGTTTCCGGTTCGTTAACGGTCACGAAGCGACGTGGTTTTAATCACTTTTTTACTTTTTCAGATCAGAATCACTACTTATGAAATGTACTCCTCGGTCGTAATGATCGGGTGGTTCTTTCAAGCATGGTTTTATACTTTTTCGGGCTCGAGAGACACAACTTTATGAAAAAGGACACCCCAGGAGTTTCCTTTTCGCTGTCTTTTCAAACTCTCTAAACATGAAAAGACATCGAGTTCTTCCTTTGTCAGACTCATTAAAACTTAATGACATCGGATTCCGTTGAAATGACGCCTCCCAAGCATATGCTATCCCCGTCAAGCTTGTCATCCAAAAATAATCGGGGTACTTTCCAGAAATGGTGGAGGAATAAAGAAACCACAATTATCATCATGTCGGCAGTATGTCGCTCTTGAACATGGCACTTGTCTGCATTCGTGTCTGGGTGGGGACATCTCATCTTGTTTTACA
>APFE031010019.1:0-13652 GCA_000404065.3 Pinus taeda | reverse complement strand
ACATTTTATCCTTCTCTGTCTCGTGTCGATGATGTGGGAAACATTATGGCCCACCTTCGATCAAGGTCACTTCCTGTCGACTTCAACTCATTATCCGGGAATTTGACTTAGAGACTCCCTTTAGGTACCTTGGAGCATGCATGCCTCAATGGTAGGTTCTTCGTGTTCGACACGAGGTTTTCATCATTGGCCTCTGATCGGATGATTCTACAGGTGTTCGACACCAGCTCATTGATTCACACGTTGTGGATTGTACCTATAGTACCTTGAGGACCATTGTCATTATTGGTGGTACCTCTCGTGTATGTTAACAGTTTTCATCATTGACTGGTAATCAGACGATGTTCTCACATGTTCGACTTCGACTAACATATTCGCATGCTTGAACTTGTACTTTGTTCGGTCGAGATGGAGCGCAAGACCCTGGATTTTGTCTGCTGAGATCCAGGTTGCATTTTGTGGATTATTATTACATGACTCATTCACTGGATGGATGCGACCATGCCTGAGTCTATTCATCAATCCTCACTGGATGGCTACGTCCATACCTTGGATCCAGATTTTTATGTACTCTGCTATGGATGGCTGCACCCATACCATGTACATCATGTACTTGAGATATCAGTTGTACTTCGTGCAGGTTCTCCAATGACCGTGTTTTCAGTCAACCATGTTCTTGTAAAGCATTTCACCCCTCTCTCTCTCTCGGGCTTCATGCTTTAGGGGGCATCTGTTACACAATATTTTGTCACTGTCCCTATTATCCCTTCTCCCGTACATTGGAGGACCTATTCTGAGACCTGTGAGAAGTGACATAACTTGAAAACACCTGCATTGTATCCACTTGAGTATGTACTTCATATGCCCTGAAGACACCTTCTACAAAATACCCATAAATATAGCCCTTTTCCATTGGCGCTTTTCCACAGTGTATTACTCGCGCCAATGGGGGAAATCCTCCAAAGAGGGCGCACCAGCTGGCGCTCTGTATCAAAGTCGCACTAGCGCCAACCCAGCTGGGTAAATTTTTTAACAAACAAACTTCCGAAGGTTCCTTGTAACCTATTCATGAACTGATTCCAGTTTGAATTAGTTCAATTGGGCTTTGAATCTCCCAAGGAGGGAAGTAGTTCTCCACCTCTCATGGAAGTTTCCTAATGATAAGGGCAATCCCATGAATCTTTTGGATGGTCTTATGTCCTTCTTCTCCCTCTATATAAGCTTGTCTCTTTGCCTTTGACAAGCTAGTTAGTAATTCTACTCTTCAAGCTCCCAAATCTAAGTCCCAAAGTCTGAGAATTTCTAAGCTCATGCTACAAGAGGCCTTGTTCATCCCCATAAGGCTATATCTTTAAGGAGGAGATCCATGTCCAAGTAATCAAGGAGAGAGAGGCTTGTTCCCCATCCCCTACAAGTTTTGCAAGGCATGTGTTGCTAATCACCCAGCCAAAGGAGGATTTGACGTTAGAACTTGGTTGTATTCTCTTTTGTTTATCAATAATAATAGGCGACTATCGTTATGGTTCCACTCGTGTTGTTTTTATAATGATGTTTGAGTTGTATCCTTTCTGACTGATACATAGTTTCATTTCTTGGATTTTATGCTTGTATTTGTCTTGTTCTTTGCATGTGCAGGTGTCTGTTCACGAGGATCGTGAGGATTGTGACCATCTGAAGCGAAAGAACGGGAGCGACGACTCTTCCACGAATACTAGCGTTGGATTCAAGTTAAGCCCTCATCATTGGTCTTTACTTTGCAATTAGGAACCTGCGTGTTAGCGTTGTTTGATTGTTGCTAGACCCCATTTAGGCTAGTGGAATCGCCTCTGTCCGTAGAGGGGATTTACCTGTACAACACCCCTTGTTGGGTTTTGACTCAGAGTCAGAACATTCATTTGATTCTAAAACCTTTAGCTCGGCCACCAATGACTTCTTGGCCTGACACTCACTTGTGTTGTGAGTGGAGCTCTTATGGAACTCACACCACTTTCCTATGTCCTTTTTCGGCTTCACAGTGTTGTTCTTTTCTTGCAGCTTTGGTGGGTTGTCTTGGGCTGACCCACCTTGGCTTTGTCCTTTGTTCTACGGTTTGGGGGCACCTTTCCCTTGCTTCATATTCGTATATCCAAAGTCTCGCTTCTTCTGTTTAAACTGTTGCTCGACCTTGAAGGCATATCAGTATGTCGTGCTGAGCAAGGGGATGTTTAGGAATTCTATTTCTTCCTAGATGTACTTGTGCAGGCAGTCATAGTATTTGAGTACCAAATGCTTCTCTGAATCCTTGATACCCAAATTTGTGTGAAGGGTATGGAAAATATTGGTAAATTGTGGCACGTCTTGGTCCCTTCCCTATCGCAATGTGGTCCACTTTATGTATTGATCCTCATAACTTCCGACAGGGTAGTACTACTCCTTGATGGAATTTCAGAATGAATTCCAAGTGGGTGTGTCTGAAAATAGTGAGCCTGTACTTTCATCCTTCTACTCGCAGTAGGTTTCCCACTAGTCCTTGATGTGGGGGGTTGCTTTGAGAAGAGCGAAAATAATCTTTTCCCAACTAGGAAAACCCTGAACAGAAAAATAAACCTCTAGATAATTTAACCATTTATCGACGGAAACTATGTCTATCTGACCCTCGAACATGGGGATTTCAAAATTAACGTGTACCTTAAATGGTGTGGCATTTCCAGAGTAGCTATTGAAAGTTGATGCATTGCCCTTGGGTAGTCGCTAAAGGATCTGGGCAAAGTTGTTCATCATCGCATTCCTTTGTCACTCGAGGGCTTCTTTGAGCACGACTTTGATAGGATCTCTTGCCCCCTCGTCTTTCTTTTCATCCGCCATGGGAGGCCATTAGGATTTGTGAGGCTAGTCATGTAAAGGTTCGACTAGTTCAAACCCTAACTCCTTATATCCCGACCTCGTTGGGGACATGCAAAGGAAAACAGATAAAAAGCAGACCGCTCTAATACCACTGATCCAGATTTAAATAGGAACGTAACAACTTATAGAGATAACCATAAACATAGAGATGCAATGGAAATAATACTTCATTTCATTAATGTAAAATACTGAAATATGCTTACAAACAACAATGGAAATAAACTAGCTAGGGTGATGGTAACTTATCTCTGAGAAGAGATGTGGCGGCTACATGCCTCTGAACTGTGTTAGAATGAGCCTTAAAGGCCTATTTATTATTGAGAAACAATGGAAAACCCTAAACATCCAAAAGCCTAACCCTAGAAGATGAAATTCCAAACTATGGGCCCCCTTTGGGTAAATTGGTACATCAACTTCCTGGGGTCGTAACTTTGGCATACGATCTTCGTTTGACGTGCATAGTATCTCTTTAGAAAGATCTATCCGAGAACTACAACTTTTAGAAGTGTAACATTGGTCCATGGACCCATGTTGTTCCCAATTTTCCAAAAAAAAACATTGTTTAGGGCCTCAAAATGGCTCCGGAAGTTCAAGAGCTGAAAAATAGCTAAAAATAGTTAATTGTGCTACTATTAAGGAAACTAAAAAGCTAAAAGAAACAATGGCGGGGATCCAAGTGGACTTGGAAGGTGGCCACTAATATCCACCTGGATCACTAGTTAATCCCAAATTACTTATATCTTGGTTGGGTCCACATGCATACCCTGCTCATCAATGATGTATCCGAGATATTGAACCTGGGTCATGCCAAAAATGTGTTTCTCCAAATTGGCACATAACTTATGTTGTCGCAAGGTTTGGAGGACCTGTCGAATGTGGTGGAGGTTCTCTTCCCAACTTAGGCTAAATATAAAGATGTCATATAAATATACCACCACGAATTCATTGGTGAAGGGTCACAATATGTCATCCATCAATCTCATGAAGGTTTCAGGGGCATTTGTTAACCCAAAAGGCATGACCAATTATTTGAAAAGGCCCTCCTTGGATTTGAAGGTAGCTTTCCACACATTGGAGGGTTCAATAGGTACCCGATGATAATCAAACTTCAAATAAATACTGCTAAATTATTTGGCCCCCTTGAGATGGTATAGAATTTCATCAATTTGTGGGATTAGGTACCTATTCCATACAGTGATCTTCTTCAATGCACAATATTCAATACAAGGTCTTCGGGTCCCACCCTTATTCTATACCAATACAGTCGGGCTTCCACAAGGTGATGAGCTTGGTATGATGTGCCCTTTCTGCAACAACCCTTGAATCTTCCTCTTGATCTTATAATTCTCCATAACAGAGTGTCAATAGATCAGGCCATTGGGAAGTAGCACACCTGAGGTCAGATCGATGGAGTGCTTGACCTAAAAGTGCAAAGGCACCCCCATAGGTGAGTAGAAAATGTCCCTGCACTCCTCCATGGCCTTGTCCATCTACTCTTGTTGTGTGGAGGAGCCCTGTCTGGAAGTTCTGGAAATAATCTTCTTCTTTTCTTGAGGGTGAATAATAAGGAAAACAATTTTCCTGGTCTTTGAAATGATCTCGTTGCATTTCTTTACAGTGTTCAAAGAGATGACGACAGATGGGGCTACTTTCGGTATCCTGTACAACTTATTGACCAAAGTAATAATCACACAACGATGCCTAGACTCATATACATCATGTCGCTTCCACAAGTATGGTTTTCTTAATAATACATCACAAACTTCAAGAGAGGCAACATCACACAGTACCTCATCTTTGAAGGGATCGATGCTATAAGCATGGCAACACTGTTGGCTGACACGAAGATATCCTCCTTGGTGAAGCCATCCAATGGTGTACAAATGCAGATGTGCTATAGTCAGTAGGCCGAATGAATTCACAAACTTTGCTGAAATGAGGTTCTTTTGTTTCTCATTGTCAACAATGAACTGCAACGAGAACCCTTCACCCACATCTATGAGTGGAAAAGGTATTCCCCTCCTCTGGAACTTCAGGCTCATTCTTCTGGATCTTGGTGGTGGCTGATGGGCCTCTAAGTTAAACACAAATTAAGGCCCATATGACCATCCTTCAGCACATTAAACCTCTATTTTTTCATTAGATAATGTATTTTTAACTTTAATATGTTCATTAGGAGGGTTTATGGATAATTGCGTATTTGTGCCTACTATTATTTATTTTTGTGGAATATTGTGAGAATGTTGGGAAGATTCTGAATATTTGAAGGAGGATATAATTTAGAGACTTGCTCGCTACTACAGGAGGATCAATATTAAATAATAAATCAACAAGATATTCTGGAATTATGGCATAAATTATGGAGCTCCAATGATTGAGAAAATCTAGGAATGTGTTCCCTAACATTTAATGCAAATTCCTAATATTGAGAACCAGATACACTAATCAAGGGGATTTGGTGGGGAAAGCTTCCTCCTTTCATGGAGAATGATTCCTAATCATTTTTTATAAGTACCAAGTCAAATTTTCCTCTAGGGGAGACTTTTCTTATTCTTCTTATGGAGAGAACTCGTATTTTTGTAGCTCCATTGTCATTTCTTGCAGGGATGTAATTGTATTCATGGAAATAATGAAGATTGGTGCCATGTTCAGCTTCTAAATATTGGTATCCTCCATAAAACTCTAATTTTCCTTGGGCTTGGACATCCCAGGAGCCTTATAGCCCTTTTGTATCATTTTCTTTTCTTCTTTTCACTTCTTATTCACATGTATCTCTTGTTCTTGCTTCTTTCTATTTTTTCATTTAGTATTAATGATTTCTTCTTGTAGGATTGGGTTAAATGGTTAATGTAAGCTATTTTGCAGGATCACAAGAATCATTTCACCCTTGGAAAATATTTGGAAGGTCACGGTAATCATTGAGCTACTTGGATTACTTTGCTTATTCCCAAATCTAGATTTCTGGAACTCCTTTGTGGCAAATATCAGTAAAATTTTGACATTTTTTAGAGAATGCTAACAAGCTTCAATCGAGTTGTTTCAAATGGAATTATATCAAAAAGACATTATAGTTAATGAAAAAAATTACCCCATTGCATTTTCACTCGGTTAGGTTAGGCATTTGATAGATTTATTAGCTCACTAGTTCTCATATTTCTATATTTTAGAATAGTAATTTTTTGCCATTTTTTAGCATGGGTTAACATAGGTATTTCTGGGTGATTCCACTTGGAATGGAGACCTAAGACATTCTAATCAATAGAAAAAATTGTCCCATCCAATTTGGATTTGATTTGGTTGGTCACTCAATGAATTATAACTCCATATAGCAAATATGTTGTTTTCTATAGTAGTACTATAGAAACCCTGTAGTAGCCTTTCAACACACATATACTTTCCCATATTCACTCAAGAAGCTTGGTTATTGTCCCTTAGGATTGAATCAATACCCCTAGGCTCTAAATAAATTATTAGGTAAGACTAAAGACCACTTATTACTTGCCATTTTACCCATGTAAAACATTTCAACAATTTGGGCTAATGGACAAATTTATGAAATGGGTAATACAATGATGATTTTATTGATTGCCACATCAAATGAACTTTGTTAATGGATATAAAGTCTTTGAAATTAATGGTTGACATTTAATTCATGATATTTACTTTATGTAATTAGAATATGTTTATTTCTTTGTACTTTCTTTCTTGCAATAGGTTGAAGTTTCCATTACGAGCATTTCATTTTCTGCAATTAGTTTAGGATTTGACTTTAGTACATGCACTCCATTACATCATGACAGCAAAGGAGGACACATTGTATGCTTCACATATAGTTTCGATTCCTCTTAATGTTGTATGAACCCCGGGTTGATAATTTAAATTTGGTAGCCTTGGGAGTTGCAACATTCTTGTTGCAATACCGAGGCTCATTACGTTTTGGCATCGTTGCCGAGAAGGTGTCAAAGTATGCGTTGTTTTCTTCCTTAGTTGATTAGTTTCTCTTTACCTTTTTCAAAAATAAAAAATATTTGTACTAGGAATATTTCATTTCAAAAATACAAAAGTGAATTGCATTGTTTTCATTCAATCATAAAAACATAAGCAATTCTCCAACACCAACCCACCCCCCCATTTGATCACATGGTGCAGTAAGAGCCACATCACCATTCATTTTTGCAGGTAGAAGAAGAAGAGGTGACAGAGATGGATGGAGATGAGGACAATGAATAAGATATTTTCATATTACCCATTCAAGATACTAATGTCAGTGTGCATATGAAAAACATCCCTCCATCTTTTCTTCCAAACTTTCATGGTAAAAGGTCAGAGGTTCCAGAAACCTTTCTCTTTGAATTTGAAATTGTTTGTAGTTATTATGGTTACTTATTAAACAATAAAAAATTGAGGTTGGTGGCGACAAAATTGAAGGATGGAGCTCTTAAATGTTTCATGAGTTTAGGGACTAATTCAATAAGATCATGGAGTAATATACAAAAGATATTTCTAGAAAAATATAAAGATCGTGATCTTAAAGAAGAAATATTTAGAATGAATC
Organism: Pinus taeda; assembly: GCA_000404065.3. Taxonomy (NCBI): domain Eukaryota; kingdom Viridiplantae; phylum Streptophyta; class Pinopsida; order Pinales; family Pinaceae; genus Pinus; species Pinus taeda. The sequence goes on along the minus strand of APFE031010019.1, from coordinate 6,214 downwards.
AAAAAGAAAATGAGAGCCTTAAGGATTTAATAGAGAGGTTTATGTATAATGTTAAGAGGGAAAAACTACATCAATTAGGATCCGGCACACTAAAAACCCTCTTAGAACAATTATCCTTTGACGAAATTTGTGAAACATGCAAACAAATATCAAGAGGAAGGGAAAGAGTAAGTAAATCAGCATCAAGATCACTAAGTCAAGCTAAACTTAGAAATATGTTTGATGAATTTAAAAAAAATTCTTATCAATCTAACCAAACAAGTAGAAGTGTTAAGAATGCAAGATGAAGAAAAATAATATGTTGATATTTGTGTTGTCCATGTAGAATCACATGATGTTAAATATTGCCCCTCATCACCAAGGTTGAAGGAAGTTTACCAGGAGGACAATGGAGCAAGTCAATCACCAATGAAGCTATGTTATGTAGCTCCAAGAGGACCATGGAAGCCTATTCAACCTAGTATGATGCAAGAGCCTAATTCACAGCTTCTACTAGAACTTGAATCTACTCCAAAATGCTGAAAATAATAGTCTTCATGTCTTCAAAACTCATAGGTGCAATTCCTACTATGTGAATAGATGTTCTGTTGTAGAACATAGCAGGAAATTGTTGACTTAGTGGCCATTAATGGATGCCACTAGTCAACATGAGAACTCTCACCATTGATGCCAATGAGAGTCAAAATTCCCAAACACATCTTGCTAGGTACGAATAAATTTTCCGATGTCGAGTCACCTAGAAGATCCGATGAACAAGGAACACTAATGTATTCCCATTGTTCATCAGCATGAGGACTTACCATTAAGGCCTCCAAGCCTCAAGGTGTTTTTGTAATGAATTTAGACTCAAAGAACTATGGACTAAATAATTTGCATTGAAGCAGGGTTTATTTGCGAAATGAAAATGATAGGAAAGGGAAAATGAAAATGGAAGATGGAAATGGAAAGTAGTAATGACAATGGGCAATAAGCATGTAACTGAGCCTCTTGCTTTTATTTGTGGGTTAGGAGTCGACAAAAAGTAGTGGAAAGTGTATGTGAATGTAATTGGAAAATATGAAGGGAAAAGAGGTGAATGGTTTATTATGAAGTATGGATGTAATGGAGACAATAGTATCTGAAAGTTTTACAAGTGTTTGGATCTGATTTTGCATTAGCATATTTCTTCTTTGTTGTTGATTATCCTTTTATGAAAAAAATTGGTCTCTAATAAAGACACTATTCACTTGTAGTCATCTGTCCTTCCTCCTGGAACCTGCAAAAAAACTACTACTTCTTGTGCAATGGAATGTAAGACTATCAAAGGAGAGAGGTGATCGATCTCTCTAGTGATGATATTTACACACAAAACTAAGAATTCGTATTAATGAAAACAATTCATGAAGGAAAACCAAAAGAATTTATATCTTCTTCGGAATTAGTTCCTCAAGTTAATTGTTATATACTTTGAGCAATTTCTTCATTCTTGACAGTTTTTGTAGCTAAAAATCTTGAACAGAAAGTTAGCTATTCATTTTTCATCATCAGTCCAAAATTAATCAATACTTTCTAGAAAAGTGATCAAATAATCTACTCATTCCTTTGATTCAAATTTATTATTATTATTATTATTATTTTCTTGTCCTTGGTTTCTTGGAAACATAAATCTTATAGTAGTGGCTATTGGATTTTGTTTGTGCAGGTGGTAGATGAAGTCTGTGGCCTCAGGAAACTGCTTCGAATCCATGTCTTTGAGAAATGTGTGTAGAACATAGTCGTGTTTGCCATAGGTTTCTTTTTTTGAATTTCCTTTTACCAGTGTCTTCTTCGTCAATCTAGGCCAGATGAATAAGATATGATCCATGCCCTAATGTTTTCCAAGCTACCCATGTAGTCCTTTTCCTCTCTTGACATGTGGAACCTGCAAAAGCATGGATGTAGCTGTGGAACAACTGATTAGCTGTGGAACAGGGCTGTGTTCCGTAGCTAAAAGATAGCCAAGACATCAGTTTTCTAATTTAACTTATTGGAAAAGAAATTTTATGCAGCCAAGTACCAAGAAGAAAGTCCAAGACCACAGATGGTGCACTTGGATCAATCATTCATGAGCCTTTGTTCTCTGCTATTTTTCAAAACTTTCTTCACTGTCTGAGAAAAAGAGGACTGTGTATACGACAATAGAAACAAAAATGACTGTGAAATGGAAGTAAAATGACTATGAGACAGAGCGGTTGTACATTTAAGGTATATGAAAAATGGAGTAGATATATGCATAAAATTCATGGAAACATAGTGTATTTCAGGGTATATGAGATGGAGTGGTTGTATGCGTAAAATATGTGGAAAACAGAGTGACTGTTATACACAGGATTATGAAAACAGAATGAGTGTTGGTATGAGGTATCAAAGTGTATACATGGGAAATCATTTGATAGGTCTGCTGGAGAAGTTTGATTGAGTCAAAAATAGAGATTCATCATTCATCATGAGACCGTTTGGCATTGAAAGATGGAAGGCATGGTGAATTGGACTCTTAGATTCACCATATGGATTGAATGCCACATCATGAATTTGTTTTCAAATCGGATTTTTCTTGCTCAAACATGTCGTGTTCAAACAACACTCTGTTCATTTAATAAAATTTGTCTTTCCTCATGCATCATGCCAAATGGGACTTCATAGAACTGAAAAATTCTCCCAAATAGTTACGAAATTATCCAAACCATTTCTAGGTTATCTAATTGACCTCGTCCCCAAAAAAACCCATGTTTTTTTCCTAATTCATTTTCATTTGGCCGAAATGTGCCTTTAAAGTTTGACGTTTTTTCAGTTTTGCATTTTTCTGGAAAATGCATCTTGTGTAAAATCAGTTTCAAATTTTTCTTCAGATGCAATTACAACACAAACATGAACCAACCAGTGGTGTGTTCTAAAATCCATGGTAATTTTGAAGACAGACAAAGAAGAGATAGCCCAAAAGGAAGATAAAAATGAAGATTCATCCCTCAACCAAATCATGATCCAGAGTTGGGTGATTTTGATTTGTCTGTGTGCATGTATCCCCGTTATAACATATTGTGCATATAGGCCACAGGAGACCATGGTTGTTGCATATAAATAGGGGGACCCATAGGTTTCCCAACAATGAATCCACAGGGCGCAAAATGCTGGTTGGGTAGATAATAAAAAGGGAAACAAATAGCACTACCAACATTAGAACTGCTGCTTCCAACTAAGAGAGAAGCTATAGGGGTTCCAAGATTGATAACCTGATCCTCCTTCAACTCATCCCTTGGCACAATATTGACTAGAAAATCAAAAATATCAGTCAACCAAGCTTGAAATCTCATTGATATATGTTTTATTTGCAGGTTTGTTTCAAGGCCAAAGTGCAAGCAAATTTTCTATTGAGGCCACAGTGGAAACTGCGATTGAAGATAGCAATTCGTTGCTCTCTCTCTCTCTCTCTCTCTCTCTCTCTCTTTTTGAAATTTTGAATTTTTATAGAAATGATTAATGGTTCTCAATTTCAGGCAGCTAAGGCTTCAAAGTGAATGTTCTAGACCCTAAAAACAGGACTTTGACTATGGTCTTAAGCTAGTTTCTTTATCGATCTGGGCTGGGTGATTAGGATATAATCCATGTTGAGACGATTCCAGAGATGCCCATGTGGTCGGTTTCTTCATTTGATGCCTGTACCCTGCTAAACCTTCGAAATAGCTATGGAACACACAATTAGCTGTGGAACAGGGCTATGTTTCGTATCTAATTTGCAAAATCTTATTAAATAGGACATAGTGTTTTGAGGGTCACTTCAAACCATAACCAGTCAATCTAGACAACTGAACCTATCAAAGCAGTTGGATTTTTTTTATTGTTTTTTTTATTGAATCAAATAAAATGTTGAATTTTTTTTAAACATAAAAATTCTTTTTTCTGATCCTCCAGATCACACAAAGTGCAGGAGGAGAGCATACTCAAGAAATTATTATTTTTTTTAGATGTAAGAAATAAGGTCTCCTAATTACACTTCCCCGACAATGGCGCCAAAATGTCTACTCAATTTAGTGTCCTAAATTTCTCTACATAAATTATCAATCTAGGTATCATAAATTGATGAAGTGTGGTGCACTATATATGCTTAGTTAACATTTTATTTACTTCATTGTTTTATAGTTTATGTTGTTTTTGGGGCTTTTGTTTCTTATGATTAAAGAAATTAATCTAAGAAATAAAAGCTATGCTTCTAGATGAAATCTCTAAATGTTAATGAACAACTAAATCTCATGACTTTTCATGTTAAAATCTGATTTCTAAAGAAGGGAGAAAAGGAAATGAACATCAGATAAAAACAAATCAAAAATTTGAATAGTTAGATTAATCTAAGCCTAAAAATGTCTATGAAAATGAAAGAAAAATGATAACAACTAAATGAAGTGTTTTATCACTTTGCTATAAAATTTTTGGAGAACTACCTCTTTGTGATAGCATTTGGAGGGATCCAATAATCATTGTTCTAAAACTAAAAACGAAATTGCAACAATCTTAAATGAAAGACTAATATTGAAAGTGAAATTGCAACTAATCTACTATAACAACTAAATGAAGTGTTTTATCACTCCTCTATACAATTTTGGGAGAACTACATCCTTGTGATAGCGTTTGGAGGGATTCAATACTTCATTGTTCTAAAACTGGAAATGAAATTGCAACAAAATTAAATACAAGACATGTAAAGGAAAACCAATCTATTGTGTGCTCTAATGCTCCAAGCACCAATTGGAAAATACTTTCTTGGACTATTTTTCTAAGCATAGATTACACAGTTAGATAAATCTACAATCAACTAGTTGAACACACTTGCATGAATTAAACTTGCATGAATGGAAAATCTAAACTATAAAACTTGAAAACAATCATAAAAATAAAATGACATACTTGAATGAAATCAAAGCAAAACTAAAAAATACAATCTACTCTACCTTACATTCTAATATGCTCCATGACATCTACTTCACATCTCCTTCCATGTTGGAAACTTCAAAGCTTTATTCAAATTCTTCAAAATTACTAAGTACAAAAAGTTGAGCTAACAAAGTTTACAAAGGCTTCCTACTAAAGGAGAGAGATTTCCTATTTATATATAAAGATGAGAAGTCATCTGATTAATGAGAGTCCATGAATCTCTCCCTATACCTCTAGAGTTCTAATCAAAATAGGAAATTATAAGATACATGTCTTTTAGAGTTTCAATACAAATTGGAAATTTGACACATATCCTCATGCTCCCATGATCCTCTCCACTCAAATTCGAATTTGGCCTTAGGATGCCACATAAAGGTCTTCTAAAAGCTTCCTTTTGACCTACACATATCAACAATCTCATCCCACTTGTTAGGTATAAGCATATGCACATTATTTTCTAATGTTTAACCACAAATTCACTTAAAAATGCTAAGAATTAATAAAGTTTGGAAAAACATAAATGTAACCCAATAATGATGAAAGTGAGATGAATGTAGTGACATGGTAGTGAAATGAAGGTGAAATGGAGGTGATATAATGGACATGATAGTGAAAGTGTAATGGAAGTGAATGGCAATTTCAAGACCCAATAACTTGCCCAGATTCACTCAAGAAGCTTGGTTATTGTCCCTTAGGGTTGAATCAGGACCCCTAGGCTCTAAATCAATGATTAGGGAATACTAAAGACCACTTGGGACTTTTCTCTTTACCCATGCAAAACATTTCAATGATTTAGGCTAATGGACAAATTTATGAAATGGGTAATACAATGATGATTTTATTGATTGCCACATCCAATGAACTTTGTTAATGGATCTAAAGTCTTTGAAATTTAATGGTTGAAATTTAATTCATGATATTTACTTTATGCAATTAGAATAGGTTTATTTCTTTGTACTTTCTTTCATGGAATAGGTTGAGGTTTCCATTTCGAGCATTTCATTTTTTGCAATTAGTTTAGGGTTTGACTTCAATACATGCACTCCATTACATCATTGTTGGGTTGTGTTATATTCTTTCCACATAGTTAACAGGGGGTTTGAGGGGGACCCTATGTTAGGTTAGGCGGACCCACCTATGGTTTTGTTCATGATTTTCGCACATGTTTTTTGGACGCGATGGTTTTCGGTCCATGGTATTGGATGCAATGGTTTTTTGGTCCATGGTATTGGATGTGATGGGTTTTCGGTCCATGGTATTGGATGCTTCG
>APFE031010018.1:50799-69525 GCA_000404065.3 Pinus taeda | reverse complement strand
TATCATAGGGGTGCATGAACCATCTGGAGGTGCTCAATACACGTCAAGAACTCTTCTAGAAGGCTCTAGAAGTGACCACAAGTAACTTTTTAAAGATGAAACTTGCGCCTTTTTGACCTTTACAGGGGTACGCACCCTAGCTTTAGTATACAGAGCGTATTACTACACAGGTCTAATGTATTTGGAGTGCGTACACGCAGGGAAGGTAGAGAGAACCTGCGTACCCAGAGATAAACATGTTTTCAAGTGACTTTCTCTCTCTTTGAAGTTTTGACATGAAGAGCAGAGGTATGGGGCTTGACAAAGAGGAATATGACTATTGATGAAGCCATATTAACTGCAGATAGTCATGCTGACAAATTTCAGTGTAACAATATGTGTTGTCTTTGTGACAAAAACCCTCCAAAAAGTTTTCATACACTTGAATTTTGAAGCCTCCTTGTGATCTTATCATATGTCCTTCCAAGTTGATCATAGTCACTTCATGATTGGTTGATGTTTTTATGAATGTTTAGTCATTCTTCTGAGATTTTAACTATTGAAGCCATTTTCTTAAACATGCTTAGATTTCAATGCATTCACAAACATATCTCTTCCTTGCAATCTTAGTAGTCAATGTTTACCTTTGTAGACAAGCATGCACAATCACTAATGTCATTGTGCAATCCTTGGTAATAGTAATTGTGAAACTGATCTAGATTTAAATAAGAACACAACAAATTACAGATATGACCATAAATACAAATATGTAGTAGAAAAACACTTCATTTCATTAATAGAAAAATATTGAACTATGCTTACAAACAGAATGGAAATAAGAGAGCTCAGGCAATGGTAGCTCATCTTTGAGAAGAGATGTGGTGGGTGCATGCCTCTGAACTGAGTTACAATGAGGCTCAAGGGCCTTTTTATTATTCAACAATAAGAGAAAACCCTAAAAAACCAAAAGCCTAACCCGAGGAGATGTAACACCAAGAGTTTATGGGCCCCGTTGGGGTTAGTTGGGCAGCCAACGTTCCGGGGTCGTAAATTGGTCATATTATCTCTATTTGATGTGTATGGTACCTTGTTGGAAATATATCTCCAAGTAATATAGCTGCTGATGTGATTTCCTTTATAATCACAAAAGCCATTTTTCCCAAAAAATGTTGATTAGGGCCTGAAAATGGCTCCAAAACCCAAAAAAACTACCAAAAATAGTAAATTATGCTACAATTAAGGAAACATATGAAACTGACTGGGGGATCTAGGTGGAGTAGGTGGGTGGTCACCAATATCCATATGGATCATTCCTCTCTCCTTAGAAACAATGTTCCCCATTGCGTGTAGAGCCTCCATGAGGTGAGGAAATTTATGTTGAACCTGGTCCCTAGTGAACCACTTGTCCTGGTGAAGGAGTTGACCTGCTTTGATAACTTGATATAGTTTGTATCCTTTGATGTCAAGTGTTCTCAATCTGTGTGTCCATGATATGATCAATTGTGGCTTGTTCCATGCAGTTCGGGTTGAGCTTTGTTGGTGTGAGTTGTTCTATAATGTCAGATGTATCCAACAATGGTGGAATGTATGGCCGAAGGTGATCTACATTGAAAATTTGGTGCAAACCAAGGAATGATGGGATGCTGAGCTCGAAGGCATTGTCATCGATGGACTTGGCGATGGTATATGCCCCATATCGAAGTGGGCGAATTTTGCGGTGGGGTCTAGCAAGGCGCTCCCTCTGCAAATGAAGCCAAACTTTGTCCCTCACCTAGAACTTATGTGGCACTTGATGTTGATCATGGTGCTTCTTGTACTTGACATTTTCCACAATGGAGTGACGATATATTAGCCTGTTGGATAAAGGTGCTACGGAAGTCATATCAAATGAATGCTTGACCTGATAATGCAACGATTCCCCTGTGGGTGAGGAGAAGATGTCCCTGTATTCTTTTATGACCATATCCACCTGCTTCTGTTGCATGGAGGAACCCTTTCCGAGGGCCATGGATGTGGCTACGATCTTCCCCTTACTTTGAGAGTGAACCAGAATAAAAATAAATTGCCTAGTCTAGGAGATTATTTTGCTGCATTTCTTAGCAGAGTTCAAAGAGGTGGCCATAGGTGGGGCTAACTCCGGTATCCTATATAACATATTACCCAAAGAAATAATCATAGAGCAAGGTCTAGACTCATATACAACATGTCGCTTCCATAAGTATGGTGTCCTAATAATACATCATAAACGTCGAGAGGAGAAACATCACACAATACCTCATCTGCGAAGGGCTTCATGTTGTAGGGAAGGCGAAACTGCTGGCTAACTCAGAGATCTCATCCTTGGTGAAGCCACCTAATGATGTACAGTTGTGGGTGTGGTATGGTCAGTAGGCCCAATCGCTTCACGACCTCTACTGAAATTAGGTTTTTTTGGCTGCCACTGATGACAATGAATTACAACGGCAAACCCTTCACCCACATTTGTGAGTGGAAAAGACGCTCCCCTTCCTCTGGATCTCCGGGCTCATTCTTTTGGATCTTGGCAGTGGCAACAATGGCACTCAGCTTTGTATCAATAATATTCTTCCCTTTTTCATTCCTCTCTTCAAGTTTTGATTCAGGGTGGGAACATGCATCTGATTTTGAAGCCTTCAACTCGACCACCAGTGACTGCATGGCCCGACACTCACTTGTGTTGTGAGTGGGGATCTTATGGAACTCACATCACTTTCCTATGTCCTTCTTTGACTTCGTGGTGGTGTTATTTTCTTGTAACTTCGATAGGTTGTCTTGGATTACCCTAGCTTAGCTTTTTCCTTTGTTCTTCGGATTCACAGATCCAAAGTCTCACTTCTTTTGTTTAAACTTCTGCTCTATCTTGACAGTGCATCAGTACGTCATGCCAAGCGAGGAGATTTCGAAGAACTCCATCTCATCTTGGATGTACCTATGTAGGAAGCCACATTATTTGAGTACCAAATGCCACTCAGAATCCTTGATACCCAAATTTGTGCAAAGGGTATGAAAAATATTGGTAAACTCTAGCACATCTTGGTACCTTTCCTACCCAGCGTGGTCCACTTTATGTATTTATCCTCATAGGTTCTGATAGGGTAGTACTACTCCTTGATGGCATCCCGGAATGAATTCCAAGTGGGTGAAACTGAAAAAAGTGAGGTCGCACTTTCATCCTTCTACTCTCAGTAGGTTTCCCACCAGTCCTTGACATGGGGGGAGGCTTTGAGAAGTGTAAAAGTGATATTTTCCCAGCCGGAAAAGTCATGAACAGAAAAATATCCTTCTAGCAGATTTAACCATTTATCTAGAATATTTGCATCTATCTGATCCTCAAATATAGTAATTTCAAAGTTAACTTGTACCTTAACAAGTGTGGTGCTTCCAGAGTAACTGTTGGAAGTAGATGTGTCTCCCTAGGGTAGCCGCTGAAGGATCTGGGCAAATTTGTCCATCATTGCATTTCTTTTTCGCTTGAGGGCTTCTTTGAGCAAGATTTTGATAGGATCTCTTGTTCCCTCATCTTTCTCTCCATCCGCCGTGGGAAGTTGTTGAGATTTGTGAGGGTTATATTGCAAAGGTTCGACTAGTTCAAGCCGTAATCCCGCCCTCGTTGGGGACATGCAAACAAAAACAGAGAAAGAGTAGACCGCTTTGATACTACCGATCCGGATTTAAATAGGAAAACAACAAATTACACATATAACCATAAATACAAAGATGGAGCAGAAAAAAACTTCATTTCATTAATATAAAAATATTGAACTATGCTTACAAACAAAATGGAAATAAGATAGCTCGGGCGATGGTAGCTTATATTTGAGAAGATATGTGGTGGCTACATGCCTCTGAACTAAGTTAGGATGAGGCTCAAGGGCCTTTTTATTATTGAACAATAATAGAAAACCATAAACAAGAAAACCCCTACCCGAGGAGATGTAACACCAAGAGTTTATGGCCCCCATTGGGGTTAGTTGGGTAGCCAACTTCCCAAGGTCGTAACTTGGTCATATTATCTCCGTTTGACACGTATGATACCTCATTGGAATATCTCTCTAAGAACTCCAATTTATGATGTGATTGCTATAGCAATCAAAAAATCAAATTTTCCAAAAAAAACATCGTTTAGGGCCTCAAAATGGTTCTAATAGTTCACGACCCGAAAAACTACCAAAAATAGTAAATTGTGCTACAATTAAGGAAACAGATGAAACTGACTAGGGGGTTTGGGTGGAATAGGCGGGTGGACACCAATATCCACCTAGATCAACAACTAATAGACCCAGTGAAGCCCCTACTGATAGTTCTTGCACAATTGACAAGGGCAGTGAACTATGCAATCCCTATGGGCAGTCAGTGTGCAATTCTAGTTGACAATCCCTCTTACTCTTAGTGGAAATTGTATCATCATTACAGTGAGTCTTCTCAACTGTTGATTTTGCACACCTTTTTCTTTTGTAAGTGTCACTTTCACTTTCATGATTGTCATCCTCACTTTCTTTGTCTTTCACAAGTATCATTTTTCTTTCTCTTCTATTTAGCATGTGTCACTTTCACTTTCTTTAGCTTTTGCAAGTGTCGTTTTCATTTTTTCTTACTGTTGCAAGGGTCACTTTTAATTGTTTGTACTCCTACATGTGTTTCACCTTATCACATTTCTAGAGGCATCTATAGAGCACACTTATGCATTAGTTGATCATATATATCATATGAATATGTGTTAGACACATTCCCACAACTTAGCACACTTTCTGGTGCCAGTTGACACTAGTGTCTCAAAGTGTACCTTAATTGTCGCACTTTGAGGTAAGTGTCATTTTGTTGTCGTTTCAATGGATGTATGATGATTCTAGTTGTTCAGGGTTTTATTGAAATTTGATTGAGTGGTTATGAGTGTGTGATCATGTTCAATTCTAGTTCTGGTATTTTGTCCCGATGATCCCACATTTGGCCAATTTTTGAGGTTTTCCTATCTACTCAACTTGTCCGATCAACCACACATCCTCTTTCCTACTTAAACTATGCATTGCATAGTCACAAACCCCTGTCAACCATCCTTTCCTCCTGGAACTATGCATTGCACAGTCATTGCCTCCAAGAACTATGTATTGCACAATCTCAATGCTTAGTCTCTTCCTTTTGCACTTTCAAACTACACAATATTTGCCTATTTAGGCCTCCATTATGCACTGCACATTCTCAGTGAACAATGAGGCCCTTTCTTAGTCCCTGGCTTTCTCGATTGTGCAATCAACTATCTCAGTCCTTCTAGAACCACACATTGTGCAATCATAATGAGAAACCCTACCTCATTGCATCCCTATCTCCCTCAACTACACAATCTTGCCTTCATGTCACTCATCCACTACACATTGCATAGTTATAGTGACTAGATCCTATTCACTACTTATTATTTCTGCACACTATGTACTCCCTAGGCCTCTTCCTCAATCCTATAGTTTGTCTTAGATCAATCAAGTATGTTGCATGAAGAATAAGTTAGATTAGGATATTTTGGAACTAATGACATCTTTTCATGAGTAAATTCCGTTTGCAAGTGCTAGTATCTTGATTTGACGAGAGATGCTCAAAGAATATGCCAAGGAGACCGTGTAAGAAGACACTTGTGAACTTGAAATCATGAATAGATCATTAAGCACAAAGATGAAGGAACACTAGCTTACGATAGAAGAATGAAGATCAAGATCACATGGAAGAATCCATATCATTCCAACCTTTTGGAGGATGAAGATGGTGTATACACAATACCTATCATGATGATGCGATGCTAGCAACAAGAAGAGAAGATTGTCCTCAACACATTACAATGAAGTTCCATTTCATCATTGTCATGTCATGTCTTGTCCAAGCATCACTATAAGATTCATATATGCCATTGTATATTTCCACATCATATGTGTAATGTAATTATGTAATTTCCAAAAAAGAGAAAGCGTAAAATGTGTGGAAGCCTAAGGGTCCCACATGGAATGTGAAAAGTCCCTAGTAAATTCCAAATTCATGTAGAAGCTCAAAGATCATGTAGGAATTTAAAAAGTCATAGTGGGAGCTCAAGAGTCATGAGGGAGGTCAAGAGTCACATGGGAGGTGGAGAGCCACCTCATTTGGTATAAATACACCCTCATAGCTAAAGGAAAAGTACTTTGGAATTTTCACCTTGGCTTCTCTAGTTTGGCATAGGAGAGAATATTTTTCTTTTAAGGAGCAAGTGGTCACCTAATGTTCCACTATTGGGGCTAGTGTGGTAGTATTGTAATTGTGTATCTTGGGACTTTCACTTAATATATGAAGCTCTATTAGTTGACACACTTTCATACATATGTTGTTAATGATTATGAGACTATTATTTCATTTTTTGTGGTGTATGTTTACGTTAACACATACTAATGAAAATGAACTATTTCGTTGGCTTTGGTATGCATCTTATTGAATGTGCATTGTTACTTACTTTTATGATCGTTATTATCTTGTGATTTGCATGTTAACTAAGGATTCCTTCCATGCTTTTGTGTGTCTCTTTTAGGATAGTACTAGTAATTTATTCTAGAGGCTCAATGTCCCTTTTCTGTGTCCTAAAGGTATCTTATATGAATTTCAATTGTTTGCCTCATAATGTCAAATTGCTAGTTTCAAAGATTGTTTGCATAATCTCTTATGTTTTTAATTTCATCCAAGGAAAATTCCGAAGAATGATGGCAACCGAACTTATTTCCCAATTGGGGCTCCTCCTCCAAATGACATGATGTCTAGTTGGGACTTCATATCAGGGAGACCCCCTTGTTGGTGGATTTCCAACACTCTCAACAAACGGATTATTAAAGAATTGATCAAGGCCAAACGCCAAGATCCTTAAAGGAAAAAAGGGATCCAGTGGATGTCATCGGAAAAGAAGAGTTTAAACCTTAACAATGACATGGAAACTAACATGCATGGAATTAAAATATTGTATATATCGTCTTTTGTTCTCAGTCTTGTATTTCATTGTAGTTGTTGAAAAGCTCTGACACATTACAAAGTTAACAAAATTCCTTAGACAACTTGAAGACAACATGCATTTATTCATAGTTAGAATAACCGATATGTAGCATCTTTTGAGAGGCTAATGGTGGTTGACTCATGGCTTCTTTTGAGTGGCTCTTGATAGATGACAAATCTCGTTGACAATGATCTCCTTAAAAAACACCTTAAAAATAAAAAGGTTGCAGATTCAATATAGATTTCAACATTACAAAAATTTTAAGCATTTAGAAAAATTTATTTTTAAAATATGGAAAATATTTACATTCAATTTATTAGAGTATTTAATGGTTATGTGGAAAATGTGTTTTTCTTAAGGAGAGAAATATGGATTTTTTTTCTCTAAACACACTAGCAAAACTTAAATTTATAGCTTCATTTTTCTTTCGAGGGCAAACACCTAGTAGAAAACCCTCCAAATACTTCCATATGATCCATGGACAGTAAATACAGTAAACCATCAACCATTATTATGGAGCCTAACCTCAAGGGGGTCAAAAGAGTTGAATCTATGACCTCCCCCATTTCAAGGAGAGATCTCATGTTTGGCTCATGACTGCTTAAGCTAGTCCTTGAGGCTAAATATAACGCTCTCTATACATCAACAAAGATATTAAAAAAAATAAATACCAAAATTATAAATATATGGATTTATTATATTTTCATAGTTTAACAAATGAAATCATTGTATGAAAGGATCATTTGTCTCACGAACAAGAGAGTTCCATAGATCAATTTATTGGGTGCCTAAGTCATGACCTTAAAATAGATTATGATTACTCTTTAAAAACTCATATTTAAATTTTAAGAGAGAAAAAAATGCATATTGCATATATTTTGAAGCATATTAGTGAAACACATAATATTATCTCATTGAAAAAAAAGGACCCAAAAAATAAAGTAGGTATACAAGTAATCTTCTGGGGAATGAAAAACTTTTAGGAAACCTAATATATGCTTCCCCACATTCACAAAATGTTTTGGTGTACACTAGTGAGCTTCCCCCAAGGGAATTCAAGCGGGGCACCTAACACATAACTAGCCAAGTGGAAACAACATTGGCACTAAGCCATTGAGTTAACCCCTTAAGCTAACTATCAATGCTATTTTAATAAAACAAACACAATTATCATGTTATATTAAGATCGAATCTATTTTGGTGTTTTCTTCTAAAATTTTCGGTGATGTCATATTGTAAAAGTATGTACTCAATCATAATCTAAAAAATTTATAGAATATTTTTAATCGATCAAAGTAAGACCACAATTTTATTTGTTAGGTGGGTGGGTTGGTTGAAAGGAATGATTGTTATATTCCCCCCTTGGGTTAAGTTATTGTTAGTGACATGTTGAGTGCATATGGAGTACATTGTTGTAATGGCTTTGAGCCTTGCTCTTAAATGGCCTTGAACCTTTTTATTAAATGGCCTTAAGCCTTTAGCGAAATAACTATAAAAAAATCCAAACTTTGAAAAAATAATTAAAAATATAAAAATTTTTTAAATGTTAAATATAATATATGTCATAGTAGAGAATAGATTGCAATTATCATTATGATGCTCTAATAGGGTTTCGTTAGCACGAGGGTTTTAGGCCTCCTGAAAACATGCTACAAATGCTCTCCCACTCTCTCATGCCTTTGCCCCAGTGCTTTGATTCCATCTTCTAATTGAGTCACCTCATGTCAAGCCCTCCGGGGGGAGAGGGATCGACCCCCTCCTTCAAAGTGATTTTGTCTAGCGCTCATTGCTTGTTTGTCGACCCTTCTTCCAGTTTAGGACACCACAAGGGAAAACAACCTGGATCACCTGCTCTAGGAGCTCAATGGAAATCACGAATGCGGGGTCAGTGCCTTCCCAAATTTTCCAAGAATCCTAGAGTGGTGATTCCCAACCACTTCTTGGAACAATCTCAACAATTTATGCAGGACCACACCATAATCTGTAAATTTATGGGCATTTGGCCCAAATAATTAGACATACTCAAATGGATCCAACTCAAATGGCAGTCGAAAGCTCCATTTTACCTCCACCTCCGATCCAAGGGTATTTTTACATTGATATTTGAAGATCTGGATGACCTAAAGCATATCCTGGACAATGGGCCTTATTTCATGAAAAGCATTGGCCTATTAATGAGACATTGGGAACCTTGCTACAATCCAAAGAAGGAACAATTTCTTGTAGCCTCCTTCTGGGTTCTACTATACTCTTTGCCAAAATACTTTTGGGAAATGGATATTCTGGACTTGATCAGAAACTCCATTGAGGAATTTGTCTAGGTCTCAGAGATCACTAGGAGATGACGCTTCTCCTCTTATTCCCACATATATGTATACATGAACATATCCTAACCTTTCCTAGAGTATGTGGAAATTGAATACCAAGATGAGAACTGGTCCCAACCGATGGATTATGAGCATATTCCCTTCAAATATAGGATCTTTCATGAGTATGGGCACCTGTTCTAGGACTACCCACAATAGAAAATTTCTCCTTCCTCGACTCCCTCCCTTGATGGCTTTCAGAATGTGCCAAGGTGACGTCCTCCACCTGGTAAAACCCCTCCTCCCCAAGCTTAGCTAGGCCCTCCTCAAGTGGTCCCCAGTCGCCCTTCCAACAATTGTTTTTCCCTCCTAGCTGAGTTGAGCAAGAATGAACAACCAACAACACCCATAGAGGCACTTCCTTCAAAAGAACCAATGGAAGTTGAGACCAGTCTAGAAAACCCTAAGAATAAACATCCAAGCAAACATAAGTCATAAGATGCACAACCAATAGAAAAATAAATTCAGCAAGTCCTTGACCAAGTTCGACATGCCCTCGAACATGATTTTAAATTGGACCAACTAACTCTAACGAAAGGGTCATGGTAGCATACTTGTGTAGTTAGGCCAAAGATGGAATGACTAAAATTCCTTAGGAATATTTAGATCAATTCCATAAAATCTATAGAGATTAGGAACAACGTCAAGCACCAATGGAACCACCCCCTCAGATGGATCTAGCTATATGAGATGGGGAAATTACCAACAAGTGAGTGGAACCTTGCTCAATTTCTAGCAAGAAAGATAGGTGACCCACTAGTGAAGTGATTTAAGAAGCAGGGGTGATCTTACTTAACTCAGGCCAAACCAACGTCTTGATGGAGTACTACCAATGCTCTCTCCCACCCCCACCCCAATGAAGATGGTATCATGGAATATAAGATGCCTCAACTCCAAGGGTAAGTTAAGGTACCTAAAAGAAAAAATTCAAAAGGAGAAAACATATATCATAATTCTCAAGGAAACCAAAGTAACAATGGACAATCTTAGTAAAATCACGATTAAAAGTTGGCCGATGACAGATTGTATGGCACTGGATGCAATGGGTAGTGCTGGTGGGTTGGGAATCCTTTGGGATTCCAGATCTATTTCCTTCCATAACTAGATAGCCTTCCCCAAGACTCTTTCAGCTCAGTTTGAATGCATTGACTCCGCAGGAAAAGTTTGGCTACCTAGAGTCTATGGCCCCTCATTTGTAGGGGAAAAGATTGGGTTTTTAAGGAGTCTATGACATCTAAAGGATCTGCTGGATAATCCTAGCTAGATCCTAGCTGGGGACTTAAATTTGATCAAGGACATGGGAGAGAAGAAGGGAGGTGTCAGAAGATAGGATCCGATAGCCTCCTCCTTTCAAGAGACTATCCAAGTCTGGGGAGTTGAAGATGTTGATTTTTTGAATAGCTCCTTTACATGGAACAATAGTTAGGGAGGTAAGCACCAGATAACATCTTGATTGGGTCGTTTTCTCATTTGTGATGATATCCTCCAGTAGGATCTATTTTTCCAAGCCTTGATCCTTCCATGCCTTAGCTCATTTCATAGGCTAATATGTCTAGAAATTTATTTGAGGATGGCTCCATGGAATTTTCCATTCTGCTTTGAGTACTTTTGGCTAGAAAAGCCTGATTTTCTTGCCAAACTAGAAGCATGGTGGAAAGATATAAGACTAGTTGGCCGAAACTCTATGGAAACTTTCCATCTTAACCTGAAGGAATTAAGATGGAAAAGCAAAGAATGAAACATATCTTATTTTGGCAGTATACATCAGGAAAAATGAAGGTTGGAGGAAGCTATGCAGACAATCCTACAAAAAATTATCCTGGAAGAGCAAATCAAAGATCGGGTTGTTCAGGAGGGAGAGGTTCTCAATGACCTTGAACAATGACAAAAACATGAGGAAATCCTATGGAGGAGAAAATCATGAGTTCAATGGCTTAAAGAGGGAGAGAGAAATACAAAAAAAATTCACAGAACCATGTTGAAACATAGGAAGGTTAACCAGATCTTTTCTCTAAATGGATTTGATAGTCGGCGACTTGTGCAACATGAAGAGATATTAGAAGAGCTGATCAGGCATTTTCAATCCCCGTTCATGCAGCTCGGAGTGGATAGGAGAAACCCCATATCCATAATCAGGAAGTGCATCCCAAAAGTAATCTCGGAAGATCAGAATGAGGCTCTCATGAGGGAGATCTCTTATGCAAAGGTGGAAGAAGTTGTTTGGCTTTTTGGCGAACAAAGCTCCAGTACTGGATGGATTCACTTCTGAATTATTTAAAGTAGGATGACACTTTCTTGGAATGGAAATCCACGAACTAGTGGAAGGCTCTCGTCACTGTAAACGCCTCTCGTTAGGGCCTCTGTCCAGGGTTGAATGCAATATTTCTCATGCTTATTCCAAATAAAGGTGTGGCATTAGATCCCAATGGTCTCCGTCCAATTTCCCTCTGTAATGTTATAATATATAAAATTATTTCCTGCATTATAGTTGAGTGGTTAAAACCCCTTCTGAAAGAGATAATCGGACTAGAGCATTCTAGTTTTGTGGAAGGTCGAAAGATCTTGGATGGTATATTGGTGGCCCATGAAGCAATTCACTCTCCATCCTCTGCCAAATCTCCAGGTATGCTTATCAAACTTGATATCTAAAAAGCTTATGAGCGCCTGAACTAGAATTATATTTTGTTAATCCTTGAAGCTTTCGGTTTCTCCTTCTCCTTGATCAATTGGGTTAAATCTATGGTTCTAACTCCCTTTTATTCCATCCTAGTCAATGTGGCTCCATCCCATACCTTCCAGGGTTCCTGAGGTCTTTGACAGGGGGATCCTATATCCCCCTTCCTTTTCATCATAGTAGCTAAAGGACTGAGCAAGCTCATAAAGGTTGCATTAGAATCCTGATCTCTCCAGGGTTTAAAAATTTCCCAAGACACCAATCCTATCAGTCACCAACAATTTGTAGATGACAATATGTTATTTTTCAAACCAACCCTAAAAGAAGTTAGAAAATTTGGCTCTATCCTTGAAGAGTTCCAATAGGAATCAAGCACTTTGATCAATGGTGACAAATAAAATATCTTCTTTTTCGACACTCACCCAAAGTTGAAAAGACATCTCTCCTGAACCCTTGGCTTTAGAATTGGCTCACTCCCAAGAATGTATCTTAGGGTCCCTCTGGTTTCAAGTTACCTAAAGATAACACATTGGAAAGACATGATAAATTGCATAGATCAAAAAATCTCCAATTGGACCTTCAGAGTCATGAACTCTCCCAATCGGCCTGTTCTTTTCAAAGTCTTTCTTCAATCTCTCCCAATATATCAAATCTCAGCGCTTCTGCCCCCCCAAAGCATATACAAGGATCTAACAACCAAATTTATGAAGTTCCTCTAGTCGGGACCGTAGATCAAGCATAAATGGGTTGTCGTAGCCTGGGATAAATTCTACAAACCAAATATCTATGGAGGTCTTGGGCTCAAGGATCCTAAAATATTATGGCATGCTCTCGGGGATAAATTTTGGTGGAGGTGGCTACAGGGTGGTAAGGAGATCTGGAAGGTGATATGGTAATTTAAGTATGGTAATGATAACTGACAAGATTCTTTGAATGCCCACCACAACCTACCAAATGGATCTTCCATCTGGAACTGGGCTAAAGAAAACCGAGTTTTGATACAAGACCATCACTTCTGGGGAATCAGAAACGGATGTAAGGCTAGATTTTGGGATGAGGCATGGATGCAACACCCCATATTAAGGCTGGAGGACAATCTTCAAGACATTCAACCCTTAACCACTCACCTAAGAGTGGAGAAAGAAAAGGACTTTTGGCACGACGCTAACCAGATGGAAAAGTAGCGACAATGGAAGTCTTCAGAGCATTGACCAGCTTGCGATCCACCACTAGGTTGGGAGGCTCTCACTCTGATCCTCTGACAATGCCCTATTCTCAACAATGGGTAACCTAAAAAACTACATTGAGGTCATATCCCAAAAGGTATGTTTTCTCTTAACAAATCTTATTAGATTCTATCCATTTCAGGTGATCAAGCTCTAGACCCCTTATGGAAATGGATCTGGTACTCAAAGTTGTGGCCAAAGTTTTCATTATTTCTCTGGTTGATCGGGCAAGGTAAGATTCTTAGATGGGATAAAATTAGGAAAAAATGGTTATGTGTTTCTTCTCGGTGCCCTCTGTGTAGTAATGAGGAGGAAACAACTGACCATTTCCTGAACTTTTTCTCAAAAGCATGAGAGCTCTAGGACTGGATAGCCTCTCTGTTTGGGGCAAGCGATAGGTCGGAAAATAGTTTAAAAGAATCGCTTGAGATGTGGTGTTGGATGTTCTTTAAAAACCCCATCTTTAATGGGGTGTGGTGTATCTATCAAGGATTTTTCCTCTGGAATCTTTGGAAAGCAAGAAACTGAGCAGTATTCCACTTAGAAAGCATACAAACTGACCAGGTGTCTTTTCTGTTTCCTGTTGGACAAAGGAGGACTGGAAAGCGAAGGAAGGGAACAAAAAATTTTGATAGCGTTAGATCTAATTCCATACTCCACTGCTCCAGGACCTGCAAACCTCCAACATATGAGGGATCAATCACCCAACGCCTTCCTTCGACCTCCATGGGGATTCTACAAACTCAACTTTAATGACACCTCCAAAGGCAACTCGGGACTAGAAAGTCTCGAGGGAGTAATCTGTAATGACAGGGGGCAAGTGGTGAAGTTCTATGCAAACTCATGTGTTAGTTCCACCAATAATGTAGTTGAATTCCCAATGATGAATAAAGGGTGATTACAAACTGTTGTGGAATTAGGATTGATAAATCTGTAAGTCATGGGTGATTTAAAAATTCCAATCACCATGACACAGAAATTAATCAATGAGTCTCCCCCGAAAAGAGCGATTAATAGTTGGTGGCTTGTGACTATTGGTGAACATATTCACTCTAGGCTCCCTACTTTGAATATATAATCACTAATCACATAGACAGGGAAGGTAACAAAGTAGCGAACAAACTTGCAAACAGGGGAAGTGTACATTAAGGTAAGGGACTCATCCAGGGATGGACCCCATCCCCACAAGACACCACCCTAGAGGAATTTAGAAGGATTGTGGCTTCGAAAGAGGCCTCCCCAAAGGGGCTAATTAATGAAGTGGATAGTATTTCCAAAGGAACATGTGGGCATTCATGAGGGGCCCATGATCAAAGGTGCGAGGACTATACTCCCCATCCTCTCCATGTAGCTTGTGTATGGGAGCATATATTGAAACTTGTGTGAGATTTCATTCTGTCTTGGATTTTGCAGGAGGTTGCGTCTGTTGGAAATTTATGAAGGGTGGAGTAGTCTGCTATTAGACATTCAGAGTTTGGTTATGGTATGGAATTAGTAATGCAAGTTCTGAGTAGGGAAGTGGTTGTTTCGGTGGGAATCTTGTCTAGGAGAGGTGTCGTCTAAGCCACCGACATTCCCTCCTCTGCTTATAAGTGTTCATTCTTGTCAATTTCCATTTTGGTTCTCGATTTAAGGTTTTTCACATAGGAAAAGACTTGGTTGTTTGATTCTGGTGGTGCTTTATTGGTCTTACTATGGTCTGGTGTTATATCCTTCGTGTTTGTGGAGCAGATACACTAGTTTCTGGGTAGTCTGGTCTGCATGGGTTCTTCTTAGGGAGCGAGATAGTGAATTTCACATGGTTGTGGCAAAATTTTGATCTGTTGTGTTCATTCTCCACTGACTGGCGGTGGTCACACTGGTGGGGCTAGTGTGTTTTAGTGATAGTTATGGTTTGGAAAACTCATCGTTGGTCAACCTCTATTCATCCTTGTGGTGTTGGGTTAATCATCATGCGTTTGGTTCCCTGTTTGGCCTACTCCTCATCCCAAATTAAACCCAATTTGAGTAGTTCTGGGGGTGGTGAGAGTCTCTCACCATTGGAATTTGCATCCCATACCAATATCTCCAGGCGAGGAGGTCACAGAGGGGGTTTCTCAGGTAAGGAAATCCCTAGTGGTCGAGGCGGTGGAAGAGCAGGCTTCTCTGGTCAGGTGGGTTCTAAATTTTGTTGTGATAGCAAGCGAGGTGGTTCGATAACTAGATGTGGGGGTTTCACACTACAGGGTCAACAACGTGGTGGATCATCTCATCATAGTGGTTTGGGGAAATAGGGAATGGCTCGTCATGTGGGTAGTTGCAAACCTGCTATGTTTGTGTTGTTGGGATTTGATTCAATCAATTCTTGAATGCCTGGAAACCTCAGAGCAGGTGAGGCAAGAGGCACATGCTGAGCCTAATGGCTACTTTGAACAAAATGCATTATTTTTAGTGCCATGTCCGAGAGCGCGTAGTGGTGGTCTAATAGGGCTAGAACATATTATCCAATAAATTAGAGAAGTTGGAGGCCTAGATGGCCCATTTCGACAAGCACATTCAATGCTTCTTTTGTCCTCCTCCTCCTCCAAGAACAATTCAGGAAAACTCAGCCTCCATCCCCTCTGATGACTAGCATGGTTATAGGTGTTTTACTTGTTTTTTTGTTTACTGGTGCTTCTGGCCTCTCAAGTTATGGACTATGTCTCTTGATGTTTTTCTGTTTCTTTGTTATAAGCTGACAACGATAGTCAACAAACTTGGTCGGGGTGGGACTACATGCACTCTAATAATGATGTACTCTTTTTTGGAAGACTAAATAGAATCTTGATTTATATATATATATATATATATATATATATATATATTTATATATATATATATATATATATATATATGTAATAATATTTTTTTTCATGCGGAAAATATCTTTATATTCCAAATCAGGAATATACATGTTTAGGTCCTCAAGGCATTATCCATTCTAAGAGACGAGGCTAAAAAAAAATTACATCAAATCTCATCATGTCACGTGTTGGAATTGACTTGGGTGGGGAGGATCCAAATCCTTCTTCTCAAATACCCAAAATAAACCTAATTAATAACGCGTGTAGTCTACAATTTCATCTAGAAAACAAAAAAATTCTGGCATGATTTTGAGAAAATCCGGAGTAAATTTTTGAAAATTCAAGTTATAATTGTTAAGATTCAAGATGTTGGGTGCCCCAATGGTTCTTGATATTGCTAAATCCATTTCCACCAACAACAAAAAAATGACGTTCCTTAAAATTGCAACCTTGTTAGACAACACCTTAACAATGTATATCATAATGTGTGCATATACCAACATAAATCCATCTTAACTTTGGATTTGCCAAGCCCCGAGAGAGATCAAATATCTTAAGGTACAAATATTTCCTCAAGTTTTGCACTCAAAAAGAGGTTCATCTTTTAAGAAATTTGATCCGTCTAGGTGTTTGGTAAACATGGAGTTAAGATGGATCTATGTTGGTTTATAGACAACATTTTCTTTTTTTTTTTACACTTTGAGAAAATTTAACTCGCACAAAAGCATTTTTAACTATGATATCAATTTACTTAATTTATATATTTGAAATACTAATTATTTTTTACTTTGATAAAAATTATTTTTTTGAGCAAAATTGATCAAAATTATTTTACATTTACATCAAAATAATTTTTTAACATTTTAGTTTTATAAATATTCCAATTTCATGCAACATTTTACAAGTAATAAAAATTGACATTTTAATTTGTAAATATTTCAATTACATATAACATTTTACATGTAAAATAATAAAAATTGCCAGCTGTTTATTAATTTCACTTTTCACTTTTAGAAAATAATTATATATTTACATTAAACACTAAACCTAATAATCTAATATTTTCTATATAATTCCCACTGAGGATCAAAGCGAGGTAAAATAAAAAATGGAATATTGGTAAGTTTTATAACCAGATGTATTTTGTCTTATTGTTAATTAAATAAACGTATTCAAAATTATTCCGCGCAATATTCCGCACAATAAATATCATTACTACCGTCAATTATATATATATATAAACTAAAACCCTTCCCAGCATGCTCATGCTCCCTTGCCTCCCGTAGTGAATCATGTGCCCTTTAGATGCCAGTTTCATGCACTTAAATTCCACGGCTTCCAGTTCTCTCACAATGGTGGCATAAAAGAGTGGAGCGTGATTTCCATCTGTCCTAGTGCCCACCTACCTCATTGTAACATCAAAATGCCAAACAGAAACAGTTCATGATATGTAGCATCAAAATGCCAAATTTTTTTGTGGTGTCCTTTTTGTGATATGCAACATATAATTATTCTATAGATCATGGTGTTAATTAAATATCAAAGTATATAAGATATCACTTTTTTTTTATTTGTTGTCTGTGGTGTCCTTTTTGTGATAGGCAACCTATCATTATTATTCTATAGATCGTGGTGTTAATTAAATATCAAACTATATAAGATAATATGTTATTTGTAAGTGTGTAAATATGTAATTTTCTTATATGTAATGGTAAATTAATAATTTATTAAGGTTAGGTAAGTCTTAAAATTAAATTTGGTGGTTGTTACTATAATACTAAGAGTATAGTATATCCAACAAATCATAAGTTAAATATATCAGGAATTTATGAGTTAGCAAGAGTTGAGATTTTACAAAGATGGGGAACTTATTCCTTAAGCCTTATTACAATAGGTCAAAGATGTCTTGCTATAAAATTTGAAACCGAGTAAAAATAATAACATACCATTATGCCAATTACTCAATCATCACACAAAAAAACACCACTACCAAATATATTAATTAATAACTTACACAACTACTAAAAATAAAATGACATTTCATAACAACCCTTTCAAAGATCTTATAACAGTGTGATGAAACACCTCAATCAAATGAACACCTTATTCAAAAAAACAACCCACAAATTTACATCTAAAAAATTTATAACACACCCAAATCACTTACACAACTATTAAAAATAAATAACATTTCATAGCAACCCTTTCAAAAATCTCATGCCAATGTGATGAAACACCCCAATCACATAAACACCTTATTCATCACCAACACAAAAAGAAAACCAAAAATTTGCATCGAACAAATTTCAATATATATGTTTACTCATGCCAATGTGATGAAACACCCCAATCACATAAACACCTTATTCATCACCAACACAAAAAGAAAACCAAAAATTTGCATCGAACAAATTTCAATATATATGTTTACTCATGCCAATGTGATGAAACACCCCAATCACATAAACACCTTATTCATCACCAACACAAAAAGAAAACCAAAAATTTGCATCGAACAAATTTCAATATATATGTTTTAGTAAACATTTTAAGCATTATTTAAACACTAAAAATATTTTTTAAATATGTAGATTTGGAAAAAATTAATATTAATAACTATATGAAGAGAATTTCTTATTTATATAAT
>APFE031010018.1:29094-41301 GCA_000404065.3 Pinus taeda | reverse complement strand
AGATGACTCTAGTCGCCTTCGATTTTTAATGAGCCTGAAGTGACAAGTGCTCAGATGGACCTTTTCTTTTATGGAGTCTGAAAAGGAATGAAAGTGACTACTTTGGAAATCTAGACAGAGGGATTACCAAACCAATCACAAAACTGCAATATACTTTCACGTATGGTAGACAACCTTCCCGAATGCTGTGTTCAGTGCATTGTGATCGATAGGGCGGCAAACACTACTTCCTAAGGATAAAGGATATAGCCTATTGTGGTCTCCCAATATATACTCAATGGTACGTGGGAGAACAAGTCCGTACTGGCACTTGTCATATCAAAGAGGAGGAATCACCCAACCTACAATGAAAACGATAATTACTAGGCTTTACGACACCAGAATAGATCTCTAACCTAGACTTCTAAATGTTGTACGTTAGGTTCCAAAGCATTTTTATGTTCATTGAGGTTTATTTTATAGTTAATCTTTCTTAAGAAGTTTTCCTTTCAAGGTTCACCATGTGATGTAGATATAAAATTCCTAAATATGCAATCTAAGATGATAAACAGTCATTTATTTTCTTTTAGCAATGAAAATCCTAGCTACTAAGGAAAGAAGAGTAAAATCCTTTCAACATAGAGCAGAGAGCACACACTAAATGCGCTTTTCCTAAATCAATTTCCGCATGCATTCTAAATGTAAATGCACATGCATGTATTTGTTTTCCAGTTTCCTTAATGTGAGAATGACAAAATGAAAACTAAGTACAGATCTGAACTACTTTTCCTCAAAGCAACACTTTAACAATTTATTTTCAAAAAACGAAAGTAAGACTAAGACGACACTTTCAATTTAGAAAGGAAAATTGTTTTTAACACTTCAAAGAATTGATAACTTAAATCAAATACAATGGAAAAAACGTAATCGACTATATTAAAGAGGAAGACTTTACGACACTCTTTTTCTTGACTGAAAAACGACAGTTGTGACACTTTCAAATCAAAAGACGGCAGTTCGATTAAGCTACTATTTGCAAAGGAGGACTGTAAGTGATGAAAAATACATAAAAAAACATTCACAATTCCTTATCAATGGAGGCTGAATAATGTAAAGGAAGAAGGTTTCAACAGTGATATACTAATCATAGACAACAAAACTACTGAATAGAGTTGAAAACAATGAAGAAAAAACCAAAATATGGAGGCAGAAACAATCTCACTCAATCATCGCACCTGTCCTTAAGGGAAACAGGGATGCATCTCACCTTTAGCATAAGGGAGGTGCGATGCATTTAGACTGCCAATGAGAGACAATGTGATGGTCCAGGGACAAGACTGAGCTCGGTTTTTACTCACAATTTGCAGCTAAGTTCAGGGGTTTAGACTGAGCTTATGATAGGTAGCAAACACAAAGTATAGGGGCTAATCTAATGAGGTTATTGAGCTACCACCAAGGCTTTTAAGATGTTTGCAAGTTAGATGTTCAGTTCATAAACCAACCCAGAGATTGACTGAAGCAGTGTTGATCTACTTTGCAGTTGCATAGCAAAAGTAGTTCGAAGCTTAGCTGGCTTAACTTCAGGCTCCGTTTGTAGTTTATAAAGAAAACAACAAGGACAAACAAACAAACTATTTGTTCCCTAGCATGGTCACCATTTTATTTTCGGGAAAACTAGTGTCCATTTAGAGCTACTAGTCCCACTAAGACAAGTAGCTATCTTAGAAACAAACAATTCAAAGTTACTTGTGTTTTCCTTTATGAGAGATAGATGAGAGAGAAGCAGAGAGTACCAACCTCATTATTTTGCTTGGCTCCTTGCTTGTTTCCTCTCTCCTTTGATAGAGCTTTTGCCACTCTTTTCTCACTTGTTCCGCTTCAAAGAACACCTGTAGAGTCAAAGCAACAAAATACCATCAAAGCATAGAGATCTATAACCATAAACAATATAGGATTAGATGTACATTAACCATACACATGCATAAACAAATACAAGATTCAGAGATATACAAGTATATGGAGGAAAACTCAAGTAGCTTTATTGATAGAAGTAGTAGAAGAGAGGATTACAACCCAGTTGTCTAATCTAGCGCCATCCTCCCAGCATGAAAGCCCTCTTCACCTCATGAAAAGACTAGATCACCCAACAATACAATGCTTCACAGAGAAACCAACAACACTTCCTTACAAAATACAAAATTCTAGCCTCTAGATCTCTAGGATGAGGGATCCATATATAGATATTTTCAGAGGGGTGAGTCAACTTCTGGGATTTTTATTAGTTTCATTTCACTGATAGTTCTTGGTTCCACTTGGAGATTTCATGATCTCTTACTCATCCCTGGGCGAATTTAGAGAGGCAAGTGTCATATGAGCAGCTTCTAGAAGATTCTCTGGGTTTCCACCTAGAAAACTGCCTCTGCCATTTGTCTACTCTCACTCATCGCACCCTACATAAGGCCTTTTCAGTATGCATCGCACCCTCTATGTGTAGCAGGTGAGATGCATCACACCCTTAGCATGGAGCAGTCTGTATGGTCCAGTTTTGATCAGTTTTTCAGGGAGAACTTCTGGGAAATGATGTAATCAGTTGACCTTGTTCCTTTAGGGTATGAAACAACACTCTTAGCGATTTAGAAGCCCTTGGTTTATGGACATATGTGATTGGGGTTGCAGTGCCCAAATATGTTTATAACACTCCTCAATCCTCTGGCCTATGTTTTCTTTATAGGCCAAGGCAAGGAAGTTTTGGATCCATTTCCTAAGGGACGAGATCCATAAATGGTGGGATAGGGGATCCACAAAGAGAGAGAAGTAGCTCCATGATGGGATGGATCAGGGTTGAATAGGCATCCCTTCAAAGCTTGTGAGTTGGGAAATATTTGACTAACAATGATTCTTGTAATGACACATTTTGATCTATAAGAAAAAGAGTATTAGCATGCATACGATGTATGCATATGATAGCTACATATGCATGAATCACATGTATTGCACTAGTATACTTATTAAATAATTAGGAAAAATGTTTAAATGAATAAAAAGAGACTAAACACCTAAATGATTGAAAATATAGTTATTACCTAAAACCCGACATTCAAAAGATACATATGAAACACTTCGTACTTATAAGGTGTTAAATAAAATTTATAATTCCAATCATTCTAATATAAAAATTGGTCATTATAAAGTTTATATTTATAAGTTAATTATTGTTAATAGATATATATATTGTTAATAGATATTGTTAATTTTTGAGCCTTGGGATCTAGGAATTTCATTCTCTTTGGCATCATAAATCGCTATGGTCATTTTATCGCATTAGGAAAATGACCGTCGATTTAGATTTTTCACTATCCATCAAAGTGTTTCAAGAACCCCCCTAGAGTGCAAAGTCAGAAAAGATGTTTGATGACCGTAGTGATTTATCATGCCAAGGTTTAGGTTAGAGACTGGAGTCAGAGACCTGAAACAATAAATCAAATGTTACAATGCAAAATATAATCATCGCTGAGGTAGCCATTCCCATACTCATAACATAAATGTCTCAAAAAACTAGTACGAAAATACATCTGAAGATCCATGTCAATAGACAACATAGTATGGACGTAGCCATCAATGGATCTATGTTTACAATCATAAATATTTAATAACTTCATGCAACTTTTATGGTTGGAACTAGATCCAGGGTCTTGATCTCCATCTCTCGATCCATAGTACGAATCTGACCATGTGAGTAAATGTCTTACAGTTGAACATGGTAGAAACCACTTGATTATCGGTCAATTATGTGAACCTTTAACAAACACGAGAGAAACCACCAATAATGGCTACGGTTCTCTAGGTACTTCCAGTACAATATATGGTGTGAATAGATGTGTTTATGTCGAACACTCTTAGAATCATTTGATCGAAAGTCAATGATGAGAAACTATCATCGGAGGCAAGAAACTTGTCGTTAAGGCATGCAGGCTCCAAGGTATTGAAGGTTTCTAGATCAACTTACTAGATATTGAGCTGAAGTTGATAGGAAGTGACCTATCGTAGGAGGGCCTACGACATGAAACGCATGTCAAGTTTTTGAATAATAGCAGTTTGGAGTAATCTAGGATTGACTCAAGGATGATCAATGTGATTGAAGGATATGAATGACAAAGTAATTTTGACTGAGGTTAGACTTCTCTTGAACATATCAGTGACACGACATTTTGACTTGGAAAGATTTGACTCAAAAACAATACCCAAACCAACTGAAGACTTTCAATGAGATATGATGAGTTGAGAGGCAAATGGATTTCCAATGCGGACACAAAAGTGATGAAGTGTCATGTTCAAGAGTGACATACTTCCTTTTACAATACAAAAACAAACGTTCTTTCCCAATTCCCCCCCACCATTACAGGAAAGTATCTCTTTATTTTTGGCAATCTTAAGGAGGATAACATATGCTTATCCTGTAAGCTCATCCTTTGGATGAGACATTCGAAATATTTTTAACGAACCCTAGAAAGGAGCAGTTTGGTCCTGTGATTATTGATGAGTCCTGCACTGTTTAAGTTTTATGATTCCAGTGAAGGGGAAACTCGATGTAGTTTTCATGTTTAAAGAGTTTGAAAAGCCAAAAAAATAGAACTCATTCAGTTCTTTCAACAAAAAATTTTAACGAGCCTGAAGAAATTAAAGCTTGGTGTTTTTCAGTTTTAGGGAGTCACGAGAAAAACATAAGTAAAATCCACAGTATCACTTTTCATAATTTTAGTTCCTCACACCCGAAAAAGGGTAAAATAATGTAGGAGAGAACTCTATTGATCATGATTAGTCAATGTATACATTTTCTGTAAATAGCCTAAATCAGTCTGTAAAAGTGGTAAACTTATCCTGAATAGACGATTACTCATTTAATTTTACGAGTTCGAACAGTCAAGTACTCAACAATATTTCTATGTTTAGGGAGTCTCAAAAGGGTTTAAAGAGAACTCCTTGTTTCACTTTTCCATAAGTTTCTAACAATTTCTAAAAAGTGATAAAAATATACTCATCGCCAAAATGATTCATTTTTGTAAATAAACCGTGTTTTGCACACTTAAACTCAAAAATTATTCTCACCTCCCAAAAATATAGTAAAAACATTAAAAAATAGGATTTCAAAGGCTAATAGGAAAAAATTCATATTTTAATGGGCCTAAAAACTTTTAAAAATCCAAAAAAGTAAAAAAAAATTACCATTTGAGTGTGATAGGGTGCATTTTTCACCAAGAACTTTAGAGGCAGATTCTAGGAAAACTGTTGGACCAAATCATGAGTTGTTTTCTCTTGGTAAACCATCTCTTCAATATCTTCATTTTCATTGTTTTTATTTTTCATTTGACCATGTATTTTTGTTTGTATTTTTTTTTTTTTGGGGGGTGTGGGGGGTTATTAATTGAAAAATTGCCATCGGTGTGCGCAATTCACCCTCATCGGGCATGCACACACTGAATGAGTTTTTTTACACCGAGAAGTGGGATGTGTGATGTTTCTAGGGATAGAATTGTGCAAATCCTCACTAGTTTCCACATGCAGGTGCGCAAAACACCAAGGGCATTGAAAAATTAATTGAAAATGCCCAATTATTTTGAAAAAATATACCACAATTTCTTCTAATTATCTTCCATATTTATTTGCAGGGGTTTGAGCTACAAAAATGGAGTGGAGAGAGCGTGAACATGAACAACGCAATATAGATACTTTGAACTATACAAAGACAATAGAGGCATTGAGAAACTTTGGCTTGTATAAATTTTTCACTATTCCAGACATGAAGGCCCATCTAGGCTTGCTGGAGTGGACGGTGAGAAAGTGGAATGTATAGGAAGAATGCTTCATGATTGGATATCATAGACTCACTATTGATGCTGATGAAATTTACTTCTTATCTGGGCTCCCACGGTGTAGAGTGGACATTTATATATATGGACATAGATGAGGTGGTGAAATAACTGCCACTTATCTAGTGCAACATTGCTTTCAAGGAGTTACTCTCAAAGATGGGAGAATTGATATCAAAACCATAGAGAGGCTTCCTTTGTGAGATATTTGTTTCATTGTTGCACGATAATGTGGAAGTTCAACTCTTCAATTTCTTACCAAGGCTCAGATGTAGATTGTCGTAGAGTGCTTGCAACCTACAATATTCAACTGGTGTGAAGGGGTAGTTGCCAACCTAAAAGGGAAACTAACTAGATTCAAAACCAGAAAAGTCAAGAATTTTGGGTATGGTGCCTTTTTCATCTCGTTTTCTCTAGAGAGGATCCCCCTTCTCTCTCCATGGGTAGCCATAGATGGAGGACCAGAAGATCCATGTATGATGAAGTGGGTCACATTGATGGCATGCCATAGAGGTGGTGAATGCCCAACGATTCAATATACTCCTGATTTCTTTGGATGGTTGGAACGTCAAATCATCATGATTGAAAAATTTCCATATGCAAGCATGGATTCCATAGGTGATCTAGATATGACACTGCCAGATGGAATGCAGTGGGGTGACCTAGGTAAAAACTTCACACTTTGGTTGTTTTTGAATTTTAAATTTTTTTGTTTTTTTTTTAGCATGCAAAAGTAATTGTTTGAAATGATCATGCATATGTGGGCTCGATAAGTCTAGCAGGAGTACGCATATTTGACAAAGGCAGTTACAAACTCATATCTCTTGTAGTATAGAACCCTAATGCAATAGAGGCATTGACTGAGCTAGAGCACAACCTAGAGAGGTTCACTCTAGACATCCCGGATGTCAGGATTGATGATTTTCCTCTTTACTATCAAAGACACACTGTGGGGGTTCCTAGACCAATTACTCACTTGCTATGATGAGTAGCTCGTGATGTTGTCTACTATCATGATCATCATGCATAACTACTAGTCTTAGGGCTAGATTTTTCTTTTTGATGATCTATTAGCATGTTCGGATAATAAAGGCCATGGGGCCTCATGTCTTTGGATGAAATTTTTGTAAAAACAACACTTTTTACAGATATTTGACTAATGAAAAGTACTACTTCTATTTCAGTCTATCTTGTACAATATATAGATGAATATTACATTTTGTTTTTAGAGATATTTTAGAATTTCCAATTTAACACATATTTAGCCAATGCATTAGTTAATGCGTTTAAACTTCTTGGAATGTGTTGATATTCGATGTAATCAAACTCTCTCTCCAAGAGATGAACCTGCTGAAACATTCTTAACATTGAAGCACTTCTTACTGAATAGACGCCATTTAAATAAAATAATATGAGTTGATAATCTAACCTATCGATCAATCAAAGAATACCAAATGAAATGGAATTAGATAATAGCTCAATCACTAGGCTATACTCTGTGATGTTATTCATTGTTCAGTCAAGGCATATCCCATGAATAGAAACTAACTCATTTGTGGGTGAAGAAATGACCCAACCTGCAGAAGAAAAATTCTGAGTACTATGACTAGCACCATCAGGAAAGCCAATGTAATTTTCAGGGATCGTCGACATCTGAAAATCAAGTGTAAGACAAGATAAGTAGGAGAAGTAGCGGAAAATTGTAAAAAGTTGCTAATAATTGCTACACATAAAATATAATACATCAATATAAAAATTATTCACTGAGTTATTTAAGCATAATATTTCTTCAGGTAAATACCATTTCTAGCCTTTCCTAAAGAAATGTTGTCATTGTCAACTAGCTCATAAGCCCCTTTTTCCAGTACATGTTTTATAATATAAGGGCCATGCCACATGGGCTCGAATTTACTAGCACCTAATTTATCATGTTCTTGGTCATAGACCAAGATTATATCCTCTTCTGAATACGAATGAGGTTTTACATTTTGATCAAACTATGCCTTAACTCATTTATTTTGAGTCTTGCTAGCTAATGCAACATTATGACGAGGCTCATCTAGTCATGCTAAGTACGAGAAAATGTTCCTCTTCTCCAGAAGTGGCTAGTAATAATTTAATTTCCAGTTTTAAAGACAACATTTCACATTCAATAGGTAAACCTACTTTCATATCGTAAACCAGTTGGAAGGGAGTAAAACCAGTTGAATTTTTGGCTAAAGTATGATATGCACACAAGGCTGGAAAAAGAATTAGATGGTAATTCTGCTTATGAATTCCCACAATCTGTTTAATCACGAAGGTCAAAACCTTGTTAATGACTTATACTTGACCATTTTCTTGTGGGTAATAGGGAGTAGAGCTGTCATGACATAGGCCAAACTTCGTAGTAAGTCTGTTCATCATAGAGTTTCAAGAATGGATACCATGGTCCATGAATATGGATTGTGGAACCCTGAAACTAGAAATCACATGATTGAATATGAAAATGGTTGTTGGTTCTCCATCATCCTTATATGCAGGCATCGCCTTGGCCCATTTCATAAAATAATCTACCACTAAGATAATGTACCCATGCCCCCCAACTAGGTGAGGATTACATGTAAGGAAATCAATTCCCCATTTATAAAGAGGATCAACAACAATGATTGGTTGAAAAGGGGTTGGGGATGCATGCATTTTGTAGTCATAGATTTGGTAGTTGTGGCATTTTTGGACAGCAGTTATACAATCTTTGAACATCAAAGTCTAGAAATACCCAACGCATAAGATCTTTTAGGCAGTGGAAAACCCTGACATATGACCACCACAAGCTCTAGAATGGTAGCCATTCAATGCCTTTTCGGCTTCCTCATGAATGAAACATCATTTGAAGATGGAATCAACACCACGACGATAAAGTGCATTGGAAAAAATAATGTATTGTTAGGATTGTTACCGAATACGACAACGATTGATTCAACTCAATTCCAATCGAAAATTCTAGGTTTGAAGATAGATGATGATATCTCCATACTAGGGGTCTAAATTACTAATAAGAAAGAGGGATTTGTCTAGAAGAGAATCCTTTGCCATGATTTTTGTCTCAATATGGGGAAAGTGACATAATAATTTAGCAATTACTAATGATTTCTTAGATTTAGATTTTACGAATTCCAAATCAAATTCTTGTAGGATAACTATCCATTTAGAATACTTTCCTCCTAGAAATTGTCTTGTAATAATGTAAACCATAGGGTTGCAATCGGAAATCATTGTTGTTTTGTGCAAAAGAATGTAGTGATAAAATCGTTGGACAACTTGAATGGCTACCAAGGCCAATTTCTCCACATGTGCATATTTGACTTCAGTTTTGGTAATTTTTTTGCTTAGATGATAAATCATATGCTCATCATTCAATTTGTCTCCCTAAACTAAAGCCATGCCAATGATGACATCAGATGCAGCTAAATACAAAAGTAGTATCGATGATAATCAAGAGGGTACAACAACAGTGTATGGGTCAACGCGTGTTGAAGCACATCAAATGCTTGTTGAGAAACTTCATCCCATATAAATGAGATGCCCTTTTTCAATATTCGAGTAAAACCTTTAGTTATCTCAACATAGTTCTAGATGAATCAACGTAGAAAGTTTTCTTCCCCTTGCAAACTTTGGAGTTACTAGAGGTTGGAAGGAGGAGGCAAATTCAAAATAGCCTCTACCTTGAGTGGATCAACGTGAATGCCTTCCTTAGATATGAAAAATCCAATTAATCAACTAGATTGGACACAAAATACACATTTTTGAGGGTTCAAGCATATATTGTAGTATGGGCACCTGATAAAGATATCTCTCAAATGCATTGGATGATCTTCCTGTTTCAACTAATGAGCCAGTAAGTCATCCAAATAAGGTTGAAAAATATGCTTGATATCATGAAATGCATAAGAAATAGCCCTTTAGAAGGTTGCACCGACATTATTCAATTTGAATGGGAGTTTTTGATAAGAAAAAGTCCTCCATGGACAAATGAATGTGGTTTTATGTTGATCCGCTGGGAGTATGTTGATTTGGTTGTAATTGGAAAATTCATCCATAAATGAAAAGATTTTATTGCCAGCACAATCGTTAATGATTTGATCTATAGAGGGGGTAAGATAGCTGTCATTGGGACAAGCCTTGTTAATATCCCTATAATCTATGCATACTCTTATGGTTCCCTGCTTCTTGTTAATAAGCACAATATTGGAAACCTAATCAGTCGAGGGAATCAAGTAGTAAAACCTGCTTTGAGAAGTTTTTTAACCTCAACTTTAATAGCAAAAACCTTTCAATGATGCACTGGACATAATCTCTATCTAATAGGTTTCACATTTGGGTAAGTCTTAATCTCGTGAACAATAATACTCGGGTAAATTCCTGGAATTTCCTCATAGGACCAAGAACAAATGTCACGAAATTATTGAAATAGGGCTTTGTACATTTGAATCTCTTCAAGTGAACATGAAGCACCTATACGAATGTTCTCAATAATTCATGTTTTGATTGAGATATCAATTGCAATCTTTGTATACATGTTTCCAAAATTATTTTCAGATTCAATTTGAAGAAATTACATGGGCCATTCCATACTATCTGGAACCTCAGTTGAAAACATAGTTGAGAAGTCATTCTCAATTTTATCAAGGTTAGGGAGAAAATATGAATGATGATGATATTCATCCCATGGAATTTCATGCAAAGTCTTGATCTCCATAATAATTTCATAAATTTGAAACGTATTGTTGAAAGGATCAAGAAGTGAAATTGGTTCTAACCAAAGCAGAATAATTGTCATTGATCGCATTCACTCGATCAATTTCATAAGATGGTGGGTATAAAAATGATTGAACTACCTTATGATCCAATTCAAGTGGGATCAAAGGAAACCCATTACCATAGGAGGCCAATTTAGATTCTAAAGGCACTATTCAAGGATCAGATGATTCCATAGTGCTTGATGTGATCATGTTAACCTTAGCAACACTAAAAGGAAAATTCATTAGAGGGAGTGCAAAGGTTCCCATTAGTGATGAGTCCTTGAGTAACCCAACACCAATATCCTCAGAAGGAGTACACATTTTTCTAACAAAAGGTATTCTACCCATAGAATTAGGGTCAAAAGTGTAGTGAGACAAATAGTCTTCTTTGACTATTTTCCCTCGATGAGGAAGTTGTATCATACATAAAAGTGATGAGACCACTTCAAACATAACATAGTTCTTCGACCAAGCAAAATTTTATAATCAAGCTGATCATCAACAACTTCAACTTCGATTGCGACCATATTACCTTCTATCTCTATGGGTAGATCATTTAGGATTCCATAAGGATGAAAACATATTCCATCAAAGGATTTCAGAGTGGTAGGTGACTGATTGATAGTTGGAGAACCTAAATATTTCCAACAAGCAATAGACATGATACACGTAGAAGCTCCTTCATCAATAATTGTGCAAAACACTCATTTGGTTTGGACAAAAACTGGAATCTAGAATTCCAGTTGATATGGGAGTCTAGGTATATGACTTTCAAGATAAAATAATAAGATTAGAATCCTCCTGATCAATTTCTCTAATAACTGACAATAATAACTTTCTTTGTGTTGGACATGTTTGTAGCACTTCTAAAGCTGACATTGCTAAAGGAGACCTAGCTATGTCTTCAACAATGTTATAGTTCTAAGAAACTCTAGCATGTGGGTTGAAAGCTAATTTTCGAAGAAAAACTTTGGGAGGTGGTTGCATCATCATCATGATTTGGTTTCTCAATATGGAATGGTTTAGAAAGAGGAGGAGGAATTGAATTGGAAGGTTGACTACATGAACTAGTCTCATTCCCATTGACTACAGGACCCTTAGATCCGTAATATTTTGATCTTGTTACTACCATAACTTGTTGCAAAGATATCATCATGATATCTTGCAATGTGGAAGAAGAAAATATGTTATGTGAAACCATTTTGTTTTCTTGAGAAGGAAAGTGATATTTCAAAACAACAGGAGTTGGAGAACCTTTTATGAATTTGGTAACCTCTAACCAATGTGGGAATTCCTTCGTATAATGATCCTCACTACATATAATGCAAGGATAACGAGGTTTCCTTTTCTCGTCATTAGGTTAATTTTTAGTGGGTTTCTCCTTCAAAGAAGAATTTTGTTTTGTTTTACCATTCCCCTTATTTTTACCCCTAGCTAATTGATTCTTGCCAATAGATGATTCTACAACATTAATTTCAGAAGTAGTTTCTAGAGAAAGGTTTTTAGTGGGTGAATCTTTATTATGCAACTAGCTCACAAAATAGAAGAAAAGATAGACCAACACCTTCAAAATAAGCCTC
>APFE031010018.1:0-21636 GCA_000404065.3 Pinus taeda | reverse complement strand
AGTGAGATGTTCTTCTATGAGTGGGTTGCCATCAAGTACAACACATGTCTCATAATTCCAACAATCTCCCCCTTTGGACTTGATGGCAACAACACCAAATCACTCTCCCCCTTTGACATCAAGGGCAAAGGGCAGACCAAGATATCCTCTTTCCTTGATAAACATTCCGCTGTCCATACTCCCCTTGAGTACCTGTTTAAATTTATGAATAATCTCCCCCTTTGTATATGCCAAGGTGTACCAATCTATCCATGCTCCCCCTTAGTACCTACTGAGTCTCTGCACTTCTAAAGTGTGTTGTTCATGCTCCCCCTGACTATAGGCAAGATCTGCACAAAGATGTTCTTCAAGAAGAACATGACTCTATCATAAATGACCTTCCTATCACCAAAAGACTCAATACATACATCTATCACCCAACCAAGTGGGGATCATCCACCCAACCAAGTGTGGATACATCAGAAATTTACATATGACAACCAATTTCATTACATCAATCATCCCAGGCATAGTGGGGAAACCAAAATAGGCCGTTACATGACCTTGACACCATAAAAGAGATACATGACATAGAGACGAAATATCTAGACCAAGACTTATGAAAGTCACCAACAACTGATAGTAGCAGCATCTGTTAATCACCATTCAGATCAGCAACCAAGATTTCCTTCTGTTCTCCTTCTGCACTTAATCTACCTGAACCCAAACACGGCTTGTGTACACGAACCAGGAGCTTCTAAGGCCAACAATACATTATTAGCAGTTTGAAGTTGTGCCAGATGGTCTCTGGCAGACTCTTCTCACCTTGAGTCTGGCCAACTGATTTCATTCAAATCAACATATACGCGACTGTATCCACAGAAACAAGCATATATACACGGATACTCCTTACTAAACTCGCGTACAACTATTTCCAGATCAGCAACCTGCAAATGTCCTGTACCAAGGTATGTCTGCATATAGAAACCAATTCATCCTTTTGAACATCATCATAAATCATTCACATTATATCATATGTAAAAAACACCATAGTCATCATTATCAAGATCTGCATGACCATCCATGTAACATTACACGGGAATATCCTTCATCTGATAATCATCAACCAACATATGTGAGAATCAACCTATCATCATATCTCCAATAATGCAACTCCATGTATCCAACATTATGTATCTAGAGCACAAGATCTTGTCAAGGCTTCTTTATAACATCAACATCAACTATCCTCATCCACATGAGCACCAAGACCTATAGGAATCCTGCATCATAACTGTATTATATGATCTTCATGCATATGATGACAACAACATATGAGAGACTCATCATCAAGTAATGATATTGTGTATTCAAGCTTTGTACTTCTCCTTATTCTTATGAAGATCACCATGTAAGCATCATATATGCACCACAAATATGATCTGAACATCAACTATGTAACCCCAAGAGTCATATGATATTTTATCATGGACAACTCATAACCACATCATAGCAAGATATATCATTTAGCCATATAAGTATCATCATCAAGGACTATTAACCATAATGCCAACAATGCTTTAAAGGCATATTCTCCCCCTCAACCTGTGCCATCTGTTTACTGTTAGATCTGATCATGCATATATCAGAAATAAGCATTAGGCACTTTCAGCTCCCCCTGAGTTAGTTATGTCTGTGTTGTGCTGCATCTGAGTACTTTGTGCGGTGCTACATCTTTCTGACTGAACTTCCTTTTTCTTCCATATCTTCAAGTGTGATGATGATTTCTCCTTTTGGTGTGATGTCTGTACTTTGTTCCTGCAATCCCTTGCTATATGTCCAAGCTTGTTACATGCATAACATCTTACATGTTTCATATTCCTCTTATAGCAATCAACAGCCTTATGACCATACATATTGCAAGCAAAACAATATTCATTAAAGTACCTTGAATGTGATGATCTTTCTACATGATGGTCTTGAACCCTTCTTCTTCTGCATCTAGCTGCAACATGTCCAAGTTTATGACATACATAACATTCAACATTATTCATAGGAGGAGTAAAACATTTTCTTTGAAGAATTTCTTTCCTTGATTACTGATGGGGTTGACTTCTCATTTCCTTGTTGATCATTTTAGATTTTTCTTGAGAGTTCCTTGCTTCACCTTGTGAACTAGATTCACCTTCAGCCGATTCACGAAAACCAAGTCCAGTCTTGATAGCAGGAGACCTTTGACTACTAAGGATATCATCCAAGACTTTAGTACTATCTTGAAATCGTAATAGTTTATGCTTTTCTTCTAATTTACCTTTCAAGATCTTTAGCTCAACTTGATGTTGCTCTTCTTTTTCAAGACATTGCTTCTTCAAAATTTCTTCTGACTTTCTTCCTTCTTCCACTTGTTGCCTTAGATTGAGTATCTCCTTTTCTTGTTCTTCATTTACATTCTGCAGCATTTGACGAACTCTGGAGGCACATTCCAGCTGTGATTCCTGTTTTTCAATAGTTTGGAGTAGATCTTTATTCTTCCTTTTGGCTTCTTCAAGTTCTTCTTTTAGTGAGAGGGTTGTAGCTTCAAGACTTTCATAATCACTGGATCTATCTCTGAGATTCTTGATTGTTGTGTTGTTTTCATTGACTTCTTTTCTTAGAGATGTTAATTCATCATGCATCTTTTGAAGTTTGTCCTTGTAGGACTTCCTTATCTTGCTTTCTTCCTCTGGTTTGTCATGTAGCAACTTTAGATATTTGTCCGTGAATAACTTCAAGTTGGCTTTCAGTTTGGTAGTTTCTTCTTTGAAGTTGCATTCCCTTTTGTTCAATAGATCTTGTTGATCTTTGATTGTGTCTGAAAGCCTTTTAAATTCTGCCTCCATTTGATCTCTCTCTTGTTCACCCATAAGAGAAAGTTCAGTTGTTTCACATTCCCTTTTGTTCAAAAGATCTTCTTGATCTTTGATTATGTCTGAAAGCCTTTTAGATTCTGCCTCTATTTGATATCTTTCTTGTTCACCCATAAGAGCAAGTTCAGTTGTTTCGCTATCACTTTCATCTCTTCCATATGGA
Source organism: Pinus taeda (assembly GCA_000404065.3). NCBI lineage: Eukaryota > Viridiplantae > Streptophyta > Pinopsida > Pinales > Pinaceae > Pinus > Pinus taeda. The sequence goes on along the minus strand of APFE031010018.1, from coordinate 18,588 downwards.
AAGATAGCTGGAACATCAGAGGATAGCAAATTCATACCTGATAGTTCATCTTCATCTGATTCTGAATCTGAAGAGCTTCTTATGCCTAATCCCCAATAAATTCTCCCACTGTCGTAGTTCTTCTGAGATGTCTTCTTCTTCTTCGGTGCTTTCTTCTTAAGCTTCTTTCCCATTGTTCCACGGATCTCCTTCAAGCGATCAAACTTCTACCAAAGGACCTGCTCTGATACCAATTGTTGGAAATAATACTGAGAGGAGGGGGTGAATCAGTATTATCAGATCAGTAAAACTTTTTCATTTTCTTACTCAGATCCATATACACTACTTCAGTTAAGGATATTTGCGTGTATACGCGATTGTGTCTAAAGAAACTAGCGTATATCCAGATTATTTATAAATCAAATAATCCATTACATGTTGATCTTTAGATAATGCATCAGAACGTCATTGACCATATGAACAGTAAACAAACACAATAAACAGAACAGATCATCACACACAAGAAGCACACATGAACACCATTATATAAGGTGGAAACCCAATGTGGGTGAAAACCACCTGCTGCAATTTGTTTCTATCTTCCTTTAATAAGAAACTTCTTTTACAATGTACTGGTGCAGTCCTTTACCAGTATGCAGGTTGCAACCTGCAGAGAGCTACAACCCTCTCTCGTTCTCCAGCTTCTCCTGGAAGGGAGCTACAACCCCCATAGTTCTTGTACTAGCTAAGATACTAGTATATAGGTGCCGACCTACAATCTTCTCTCCTCCAGGTACCACGTTTCATCAATTTTCAGACTAGATACACAGAATCACAACTCTAAATCTGAAGGCCACGTTTCATCACATTTTCATACTGGACCCATCAATATCATTGAAGCACACGATCAATCAACACTAGCATTATCAATCTCTGAATCACCCAATACTGAATCACTGAACCCTGTCAACAAAAGAGTCACCAGAACACAGAGCGGAACCCTGAACTTTGCAACACTATTCAGAACCAACTGTATCATCAAAATCATGCATTAAAGTGCATACGCTACTTGGACAAACCGAACCCGCGTACATACGCTCTTTTAACAAAGCCAACCTGCGTACAGATCTATAAATATTTAATCATGACTTGTACTGATTTCAGACTTCAGTTATGCCCAGTTCATAACATTACATGCGTCAGTATACAGATCTGTAATAAGCATAATCAACTATAAAGAGATAGTTCATTTCAAACCATTTGACCCAATCTATCCTTAGATCTTGTTCTCCATCAACTTGTGAGATCCCTCCTTAGCTTAGATCAAGCAACCCATAACCTGCATACTGGATCTCATCCTTCATCAGATATTCAAGACTTTCTCAATACCTTTGCCTAATGATCTTCTTCTCCTTTTATAGTCTTAGGCCTTTTACAATACCACGATCCAAAACCATAACAAACCAATACCATGAACCCAATACTAGGGATCAACACATCTGACGAGATACTACGGTCCAAAATCATAGGTTCAAATACCAAGGACTAACTACCATGGACCAAAAGTCATTTTTCCCATATGTACGCGCTTTTCTGTGCATGGAAGTGTGTGCATACACATACGCGACTTCTGATCAACAACCTCGCGTGTATACGCATTTTTGTATATAGAGAACTTGCGAGTATAACCTGCATGTATACCCTACTTGGTATATAGCGAACCTGCGTATATACGCGACTTGGTACATAGTGAACCTACGTATAACTTGCCTCTGTACGCGACTTGGTATATAGTGAACCTGCGTATATACTCATCTTTCTTCATTCTTTGTAGTCTGATCATCAATTCTTTGCTACTGATCTGTTGCACTATAATCTGTCATCTGTGTGATTTTCCATCAAGGACAACACTTGTCTCATAATGCCAATAGAACCCCCCTATGGGATCCTACAGTCAATGAGCCATAGTGATTCCCCATTGCTGCTGGAAAGATAACCTGTCATTAGGGCATACAAGCTTCAAGACATCATAAGGCTCTGATCTTGTACCCAGATAACTTGCTGATGTCGATAGGCCAATATTGTTGGAAGGAGGGCCTGAAGAAATCCAACACTAGTCAAACACAAGCAATCCAGAGTTAACTGAAAACAAAATTTTATTGAGAGAACCTACTGACCTGTAAATTTAATGAGCCCAGGGTAGTCCATACTCGCTAGATTTCATTTTTAGAGAGCCTGAAATATTTGGAAAAGAAGACTACAGGGGGTTCCTTTTCTGTAATTAGTCCATTGGGCTAGGAAAAAGGAACAAACTTATACCCAATAGACATTCCTCTCATGTTTTACTGAGAATGAGGAGGAACAAAGTGAGCTCATTGTGTCAACAAGAAATCAAGAAGAGATAATGGAAGGAATGATCTCTTCTCTCACCATCTCTAGCTCTCTTTTCTTCACAATTTCTTCCACAAATTCCTCCTTAGATTGGGTTTTTTGATATAACTTGACTCTATTCCCATTCTCCAAGAGGGAAAAATTCCCATCATCAATGGTTTTAACCTGGACATATCCATTATCAAAGGCTTTCTCAATTTCATAGCAGCCCAACCAATGTGTGTTAAATTTTCCTTTAAAGTTGTTAAATTTAGAATCATACAACAATGCCCAGTCTCCCTCTTTGAAATGCTTCTTTTTGATGTATATGTCATGCCATTTAGCCCATTGTTGCTAAATCAAGTCAGTATGTTGAAAAACATCCTGCCTAATTTCATCCAACTCATTGAGCTGTAGGATTCTTTGCTGCTGAGCTTCCTCAAGGTTTATTCCCAAATCTTCTGCCATTTTAAAACTGTTGATCTAAAATTCAATGGGAAATAGAACTTTCTCTCCATACACCAATTCATACGGAGAAAAGCTAGTGGTATTTCTCCATGTAACTTGGTAGGCCCATAATGCTTCAGGAAGTCGGTCAAACCAATCCTTCTTACGTAATTGCACCGTCTTGGTAAGGATTGTCTCCAACACCTTATTTGTTGATTCCACCTTCCCATTAGCTTGTGGATGATAAAGGGTGGACTTTCGATGAGTAATATGATATTTCTGTACAATTCCGTGCATAAGCTTTGATACAAACTGAGTACCTTGATCAATGACTATTTCTATAGGTACCCCAAATCTTACAAAAATATCAGGAAAAAATAAAATCTACCACTATTTTCTCTGTTGCTCTAGGTAATGCTCTTGCCTCTACCCACTTCATAACATAATCAACACAAACTAAAATATACTTCTTACCTTTGGACATAGGGTTGATGGGACCTACAAAATCAAGATCCCACCTCTCAAAAGGTTCTATGAGAACCTATGGCTATAGAGGTATCTCATTTGATTGTACAGACCGCCCATTCTCTAGCAGTTGTCACACTTCTAGACATATTCCTTTGCATCTTTGAAAAGACTTGGCCAATAGTAACCTACGAAGGATCTTGTAGGCTGTTCGCTTGTTGCAAAATGTCCTCCACATGGTTCATTGTGACAGGCTCTCAAAATGTCATGGATCTCATCTTCTCGTACACACCTGCAGATAATCAAATTAGGTCCAGTGAAAAAAAGATATCCCTTAATCCAAGAGTAATCAACACTTTTTCTAATAATTCTCTTTTCCAGATTAGATGAAAAATAAGTAGGCAACTTTCCTGTAGCAAGGTAATTGGCCATGTCTGCAAGGCAAGGTGTTTTAACAAAAATAGAAAACAAATTTTTGTCAGGAAAGCTATCATTAACATGAACATCCTCACTTGCATGGTTGAGTCTAGATAAGAAATCAGTTACCTAATTTTCCTTTCTAGGGCTATCCAATACCATGATGTCAAATTCCTGCAGCAACAAAATCCACCTAGTAATCTTACCATTAGTAACTGGTTTATTCATGAGATATTGAATGGCAGAGTGATCGGTGTGTACAAAAACTTCATATCCTATGATGTAATGTCTAAAATTGTTAATAGCATAAATCACAACAAGGAATTCTTTTTCAGTTACCCTATAATTCAATTCTACAGGAGTTAAGTTTTTATTAACATAATAAATAACATGGGTTAACGAATCATCCTTTTGTCCCAATATTTCTCCTATGGATGAATCAAAGGTATCGATGGAAATATGAAAAGACAATTTCCAATTTGGGCCTCTCAATACCGATGCTGAAGAAAGTTTTTCCTTGAGTGTATCAAATGCTGCTTGACACTCATCATCCCAATGAAATTCAACTTCTTTAGTCAACAATTTAAATAATGGAGAGGCTACTTTTGTAAAATTTCAACAAGCCTGCTATAGTAGCCTGCATGTCCAAGAAAACTTTGGAATCCGTTCTAATTGGTTGGTGGGGGTAGCTTTGCAATGACTTCAATATTTGTCGGATTAACTTTTATTCTTGCAGCAGAAACATGATAACCCAAAATAATACCTTCATTCATAATCATAAAACATTTTTTATTACTTAATGAAAGGTTTGTTTTTCTAAATATCTACAAAAATTTCTCAAGATTATGTAAAGCTTCTTCAAAAGTATCACCCATGACTGTAAAGTCATCCATATAAACTTTTACGCAATCATGCAAAAGATTAGGAAAAATACTAAGGACCGCTCGCTAGAATGTGGTTGGTGCGTTGCATAAACCAAATGGTAGTACCCTTTATGCATATGTGCCCTAGGGACATGTGAATGTAGTCTTTTCCTGGTCTTCTGGAGCTATGCTAATCTGATTGTACCCACTGAACCCATCTAGGAAGGAAAAATACTTTTTTCTTGCCAAAGTGTCCAGCACTTGGTTTATAGTAGGCAAGGGAAAGTGATATTTCAAGGTGACCTTGTTTAGTTCCCTATAATCTACACAAAATTGCCATTTACCATTCTTTTTGGGGACAATAACCAGTGGAGATACCCACTTACTATCTGAGATAGGATATATGAGCCCTACTTTTAACAATTTCTGCAATTCATCTTTCACAATTTCCCTTAAACAGGGGTTCATCCTCCTTTGTGGCTATCTCACGGCCCTGTATTTCTCTTCTATATAAATATGATGAATGCATGTGTCCAGGTGAATGCCTCTCATATCTATATATTCCCAAGAAAAAGTATCTGAAAAGTTTTTCAATGCTTGAATTAACTTTTTTTCTTGTTTAGGGGTTAATGCATAATTAATATTCAAAGGTTTTTCAGGAAAAATTTCAACCACCTTACTCCCTCATTCAATCATGGAATATTGAGGAAATGCAGATAATAAGGTTGAATGTAATTCAGTTACTGCACCATATTCATGAAAATCCTGGATATTAGTAATAGATCTAAATTATGACTAGATTGCCCTCTTCTTGTTGAAAAAAATCAGGGTTAGAAATACAACAATTTATCAATTTTTCTTTTGAATTTTCTTTAAGGCTCATGGCTTGGGCAATTGTCAAAACTGGTCGGGCACATTCTAAATCATGTTCTTCTTCTTCAAACCAATGTGTATTTTCTGATCTCAAGATAGGTTGAGTGGGGGGGGGTACAAATTAATGTGCTTTGTTTTAGTCCCATGAGTGATGGTCATATTTCCAGACCTACACCCTATATAATCATCTACCGTGGCTAACCACGATCTCCCCAAGATCAAAGGATGCCCTCCTAAGTTAGTTTTGGGTTAAAGAACATTAAAATCTGTAGGGTACTTATAGGAATCTAATGAGATGACAATGTCTTCTAATACTCCCTCTCATTTTACCTTAGACCTATCTGCTAATTCTAACATGGTAGGAGTAGGAAATAAGTCAAAGGTTCCTCTTCTAGATAAGGTCTCCATAGTCATCACATTAATGGCTGCACCTAAATCAATTAAAGTATTTTTTATAGGTTGTCCATTAATAAAGGTGGTAACCATAGGGATTCCAAGGTATGCATACTTTTCAGTAACAAATCCGATAGACATTAAACTTGCAAGCTTTCCACCTACTTGAATTGTAGAGAGTTATTTCTTTTGTCTTCCTAGTCTCTTGGTACATAGCTCCCTTACTATTTTAGCATAGATTTGGATATCTTTAATTGCTTGCAAAAATGGGATCTTAATACATACATTTCTCAATTTAGACACAAGATCAAACTCGGGCTACTTTAGTCTCATTTTCGACCTCTTTGGAAAAGGAGGTTGTATTGTATGGCATGAGGAAGGTTCTTGGGGCCTTGAAGTAGGTTGTTTTGTTGGTTCAGGTGTGGTTTCAACTTCAGGAATTTATATAGAGTCTTACCCTACAATCTCTTCAATTCTTTTGGGATGAATCACCACTTCTCCTGACCTCAGCTGGATTTCCTGCAACAACACAGAAATTCCTTGTAACACAGGAACAAAAATTTCCTACAACGATTGTGGTGTAATACAGTAGGTAGGAAAAGTGGGATAGGTGACCAATCAAATGTTGTGAGAGGATTGGATGGTTTTATTATTGGGGTTAGACATTGGCTGGGCAAGAATTTACGTAGGACGAGGTTGATTTTGTGGGGTAGGCAACTAAAGGTGTTGTTGTTGAGGTTGAATCATTTTCTGTTGTGTGGGTTGCGGAGGATAAAAGTTTTGAGAAGGAAAATTCTAAGTGGTAAGGTAAGAAAAGTTCCCCTACCAAGGCTGTTGTGGAGGCTAGGTTTTCCAGGGCATTGGAATATTCCACATATGATTTTGATTATAAGGAACTTGAAAATGCGACTGAGCCATACCTGCAGCATGTGGTTTCCATGGTCTTTGAGGTGTCATTGCATAAAGTGCGTTGATAGCTCCTTGATCTGCTAGATATCCTGCTTTGATTTCAGGAAGTGAAGGGCATTGATCAATAGAGTGTTCTTCTTCACAGATTCAAGATATCTCTATGCTATCTACACGACATTCCCTCAAGGCATGCTTCTTCCTGCATTTCGAACAAAACACGACCAAGTCTTTTTCCAATTCCTCCTATTTTTCCTAATTCTTCTTAACCTGCAAAACATCCAATTGAGAAGATAATGTGCTAAGAATATCAGTCTTAAAATTTTCAAATAATTACCCATTTCAGCTCTAGTTACTCCAGCTCTAACAACTGACATGACAAGCCTAGAATCAGTATCTCTTGTTCCTCCTCCAATTTTGGAATTTCCTCTTGAATATCAACGACATATCTCACATACTTCATCATACCCCAACTTTGATATGTCACCTCCTCCCATCAGATTCAAAATATCCAGAGATTCTGATCTGATTTCTCTAAGCAAAATTGTTTTTTAGTATCCTTTCTTAGTTGATTCATTTCAGACCTCTGCATATTATACTGAAATCTCTCCACCAAGTCCTCAAGGCTCTCCCCCTCCTTCTGAGTCATGCCAAATATTTCTTCTTTGAGGTCCCTAGTCTTGCAATAATCTTGATACTTTCTTAAGAATACCTTTTAATTCATTTCCTCCCAAGTTGTAATGGAGTTTGAAGCCAACCCCATGAACCACTTGAGAGCTACATCTTTCAATTTTGCAGGAAACAACTCTAGCTTCTAAGCATTGGAAGAATAATCATATATTATGCATAACACATTGAATTTAAATAGAAAGGCATCAAGATCTTCACTAGGAACCCCATGACAGTCAGGCAAGGATGAAGGATGAATAATATTCATTTGAGTAGCTCTACTAGCCTCCCTGATAAGGAATTCAAATGTGACTAGTCCCTTCTCATCGTATCCATCTATGTGACCAGTCCCCTCTTCATGGGCCATTCTGGACCAAAAGGAAGCGGGGGCTTTATAGAATGTAGATCCTATAGAATCAATGGTTTGGATTTTTGGTTCTTGAAGAGGATTTCCAAGGAATTTCTTTTCAAATTGACCACTGAGCAGAGATGTTTTTTTCCTTGTGACAAGAGATTCAAAATGGGCAGCAACAGAAGCTTTTCGTACAGAAGATGCTACAGTAGTGTTGCATGAAAATTGTCACCTTGACATTCTGCAATTAGTGTGAGTCTATCACCACTCATACATTCCTCCTTTGCAAGTCTTAAAACTCAATTCTTCATATCAAGCCTTCAAAATAAGAGAAAGACCTTAAAAATCTCTAAAACTCTGGTTCCACACTTTCTCTTAGCATTACCTGTAGTCCCGCACCTATTGGTCATGTCCCCTGCACACTAGACCGCTCTATCTCTGTGTTATGGGTGTGGACCCCTGTAAAAGTTAAAAAGGTGCAAGTACATTCTTAAAAACTCACTTTGAGTCATTTCTGGACGCTTCTAGAGGGAATCTTGAGGTGGCAAGTTCGCTCCTTAAAGGTTCATGCATGCCATACCTTAAGGAGCTAACCCCTTGATGTGAGGAGCTTATCCCTTTGAAGGATGACTCTATCCCTTCAATGGTGGACCTGTAACCTCCTTCCTTTGCACTATAAAATGAAGCTTTGGGCTGGTTACTAAGGGGGTTGAAAGCTGAATATTTTTTAGGGTAAATGTTGTTGGAACTTAGTTTTCCTAATTGAGCTTTTGAGAGGAGAGTTTACATACCTTTTGATCTCATTTGGAAGAGAGTGAGGCTTGTCAAAGTAGAGGAGATTCCTGTTTGGACCCTGGGAAGAGCTTGTACAGCATCAAGGCACCAAAGTTTGTAAAGTTCTTCTATTTCAAAGTTAATACAATCAAGTTTATTTTTCTCAATAAGCTATGTTTTATGGTTTATTTCATGGATTCCTTGATCACCATGATGAACATGATTTATTATATCATCTATGTAGGTTTTATTTGATGTGTGCTTGTTTGTGATTGCAGGTTCTTAAAAGGAAACTCTTTCGGACCTATTGGAGCGTCACTGCCACAAACTAGCGTTGGACTTAAGGTAGGGTCTAAAACACCTCATTAGTTCTTATTAATGAATCGTAATATGCTTAGAGAAAGGTAGATTTGCTTGTCTTGCTTGTTGCTAGATATCTGTTGATACTAGGGAGACCGGCCTTGTTCGCAAGATCGATTTATCCAGCCAACAAATTGGCGACTCCACTAGGGAACTAATTTTGGTTGAGAAACTTGTTTTTGTTTTTGGTTTTTTCTTGATGTGTGTGGGATTGGGTAGTTTTTAGGTTCTGGATTGTTTTTTTTTTTCAAAATTTTTAAGAGGACCACACATTATATTTATAATACAGTGCGGACATCTCTACACTGTTACTTTACTGCACAGAGCGGTACCACATCTGGTTTTACTGGAAGCTTGCGAACCCTGTCAAAATTTTTGAAAAACCTATAATATTTTCATACAATTAAGTTTAGGATTAGTTTATTACTTTTAGCCTCTGCCCAAATCTTCATGTGTCTTGTCAAAAGTATCTTGTGAGTAAGTTCCATTGGTGTTGTTGTTTTAGATGATTTTCTAGAAGTTTTGCATGCCTGGATTGGTTTTCACTCGGTCTTTGTAGTGACTTAAAGATTAGAATCCTAAGAAACCTTAGATCACCCTGGTATATTTTATCTTCTTGATGAGTCTGGTTGGTTGGTGAAATCTTCCCTTGGTGAGAAATAGATTTCCTTTCTCTTTGCAAATCTTTGAACGAACTTGGTCATAAGTTGTGAATTTCATTTTTATAAAAGAAAACATAGCTGGGTGTTTTTTGATTGATTTGTTATTCTAAATGAATTAATCCTTATTTTATTGAATAACTAAGTAAAACGTCCTCAAAAACATTTGAAGCTTTTATTTCGATTAGGTTTTTAGAAGTTTTAGATCTCAAGATTTATTTTTCATAGTTTAGAGCGTGTTTTCTAGAAATCATAAATTCTCTTTTGAAAGAATTGTTTTCTGTACTTTTGACTGTTGAAAAGAAAAGGGATTTATTTTTGTGAGCATAATTCATTTTGATTTTATTGAAAAAGACAAAAAGATTTTCTTTTCATTTATATTTTGAAGGAAAGATTTGTTTTTCCAGGAATTGTATTCTTAACTCCTTCTTTTAGTTAGAGATTCATTCAAAGGAAAAACGAATTGTTTATCATTTTAGGTGCATTTTTTAGTGTTTTGGGAGTCGATTCTTCACACCATCAAAGTTTCATCTCCATAACTATTGACTTAAGAAACAACTAATAAAAACAACGCTTAATTAAAATTGATGTAGCAATCTTTTTATTTCTAGTGCTCTTATCACCAATATAGCTTAGGCTAGTATCTTGGAGTAGGGAGTAATTAACTCTCCAAGATAGTTAAAACAAACAAGTAGTTATATCTTGCGGTAGGAAATAAATCCAATTGTAATTGGTATAATCTGGGAAGCTCCTCTTAAAGGAGTCAATCACGAGATCATGTCCGAACCTTTGAGATAATCAAGTCTGTCTCATTGGGAAAGATAGAAGATTTGCGCGTATTAAAAACGGTAAACCTCAGATTAACCATTTTCGAGGAGCTTGGGGTCACTTGTTGGTAAACCTAGGATTGATTATGTCGAGGAGCCTTCAAGGGGATTGAGCTTTGCTACTCTGCCCTTGCGCGTAGATCAGATCGTAGACTATTCCCCCAGTTGTATTTGTTATTGTTGGTAACTTTAGTGACCATAATCTTAAGATTCTTTCCTAAGGTGATGGTGAAGGATGGGTCTCACTGTACCTAGAGTAGACGTCGACTAGACTCACTTGGACTCTCTGGGGGGTTCTCTTCTCTTGAGACAGTTTTGTGAAGAAACTTGTGCTAGTCTATTTCATTAAGCAAGTTGTCGGGGTAACTGTTCCAACCGCCATTTCTGTATTGGATTCTGTGACGTTGGATTTCATCACCAACTAGTGTTTTCAGTATGAAAAGTTACTATTTGTGTGTGGTTTGAACTCTTAGATTTTTTAGGCGTTTTATTCAATTGTTTGGTTCTTTAGAGACTTTAGGTGGCTTTATTGATGTTTTCTTTGTTGCGTGTGAAGTAATTAAATATTTAATCATGGCTGAATTACCGAGACCATCCCGTAGACTTCGGGGGCAACCTCCTGAATATACACCAAGTCAGCTTGAAGGGCTACGAGCTCTTGTGACACCTAGTGACAGTAGAGTTGGGTCACCGGAAGTCGGAGAATCATCTTTAATTATTCACCCTGATTATCCAGTTCAAGCAACAGAGTATATTTCTGAACCAATTTCATTTTCCGAAGTTACTGGTAGTATTTCTCTTACTAGTGAATTAATTGAGGAACCTGAAATTTCTGAACCTGAAACTGAACCTGTTGCTACTGCATCCTCGGGATTTGTTTCTCCAACTTCTAGTGGTCCTGGTTCACCCAGGGTAGGAAGTGTCATTACCCAAAATCTTCCTTCTAGACTCATTTCTATTGAAGAACTTGTTAGTCCAGACGAAGATACAACTCTCCCTAAAAATCAACCAACTTTATAACTTAGGGAGCGTGAATCAATCTTCTATAGTATTTTTAGAAGTGATGCTTGGCACATATCATTAACGAACGTTTTAGAAAATCTGGGTCTTGCTTCTTCACCACCTCATATTCCTTTTCATCCTATGCCCAGAGGTTATTATCCTCCTTCAAATATGTTAAAACAATCATCCATGTTTTCCCAAACACCGGAAACATTTTTATATGGCGGTCCTTCTGTTCCTTCTGGGTATCAGTCACTTTTTGGTACTTTTTCAGGAGCATCTCCTCAACCCATTGGACATGGGATATCAAATGGTAATAATGGAACTCCGTCGTTGAGCGTAGAAGAAATCCTTATGATGTCTGGTGCTATTCCAAATCCGCAATCTCAAGGTAGTCAGTTACCGCTTGGAGGGCAACCTCAAGGTAGTCAGTTACCACGAAGCTCTTTTTACAATTTTAGTCAGTTAGCCACTTCATTCTTAACTCATTTTCAGTTGCCTATCAGATATGACAATGGAACATAATTATTAACTTCATTAAAACAGTCAACATCCACATATATTTCAAATCATATTCATGAACGACAACGTCGATGACGTTTAGTGAAATTTTTTATCTCGGATCAAATTTTGGCAGAATGGTTTGTTAAATCATTATTACCTAAAATCACTGGGGGTATAGCTAAGGCAGCAGTTGTTATTGAAGAGCAAGTAATTGCTCAAGCTCAATACCTTGACCTTGTTTATACGCAGTCGGGTACTTTACATGAAAAAATCCCCGATCTTCCGAAACAAAATCAAATAACTGCAGCTCCTTTAGGCTCTCATGCCACTAATGGTATGATTGGTTCAGTTAGTACCAAAAGTAAGAAGAAATCTACAAAGAATTCTTCTCCTATTATAACTTTACTAGATTCCCGGACAAGAGAATCTTCCGCTGAAATTCCTGCCGATATTCATGTCGTAGAATCATCTATGGCCAAATCAAAATCCGGCGGTAAAAAGAAGGGGAAGAAGAAAAATAAACAAAACTCAAAAGAGAACCAGATAAAAACGTAAACCTCGCTATCCTTGTCTCATTTTTGATGAGGATCATTTTACAAGAGATTGTCCACATCGAGCTGAGGTTTCGAAAATCATCAAAGGTTCTCAAACGCCTGCTGTCTTGAAGGATCCTTTTCCTAATCAAGATAGTAAGATGATAGGTTCTTCCTCAAATGCCTTAGAGAAACAATTATGATGATGTCCCATGTCAAGATTGCGACGTGATCGCAAGATTATGGTAGTAAGAATCCTATTGGTGGTAAGGAAGCATAATCTTCTAATTCAAACCCATCAACTTCAACTCCTTCTGGTTCCAATCCGCTACAGATCGAGAAACCTAACCCAGACTTAGTAATCAAACTGCCTGCTAAAGGTATACTTTGGAAGTCATCTTTCAATCCACATGCAAGAGCTGCTCATAACTATAACATTGTTGAAGATTTAGCTATTTCCCCTTCAGCAATGTTGGCTTTGGAGTTTCTGCAATCATGCCCATCACAACATAAATTGCTATTGTCTGCTATAGGAGCTATTGATATTCAGGATTCCAACCTTATAATCTTCGATTTAGAAAATAGTACACCTCACCTACCTCATCAAATGGCTTTCCAAATCCCAGTGTTAGTCAAAAACAGACCTTGCTTTCAGACTGTGATTGATGAGGGAGCTTCTACGTGTATTATGTCGATTCAGTGTTGGAGATAACTTGGTTCTCCTACACTCAATCAATCCCCGATGATTTTAAAGGCTTTTGATGGCCGAGTGTTTCATCCTTTTGGAATTTTGCAGGGTTTACCTATAGGGGTAGAAGTAAAAACTATAAATCTAGATGTGGAAGTGGTTGATGCCTCTCTATATTACAACCTTCTATTGGGTCGCAGTTGGTCTTACGCTATGACTTTCGTTGTTTCATCGGTCTTTCGGCTTATTAAGTTTCCTCATAATGAAAGATCGTTACAATAGACTAGTTAAATTATTTTTCATTTGACCCAACCTCTTCTGATAGTATCCAACATGTCGTGAAAACAACTATCCCTTATAAGGATGTTGGGGTGGGATTGATTAAAGATTCCGATTTACTAGGAACTTTTTCATTTCCTCCTCCTAACGTATCGCCTTCTTTTGCAACCATTCATATGATTTCATCGAACACTATTGCTTTTGATGATCCTTGGATCGTACCTTTCGATTCTGAGGTGGACTCATTTGGTGATGCAATGCCCTTGAGTCCCTTTGAAGTTGCTTACCAAGTTGTACAGTCGTTTTCCGACTCTTGTTCAACGAAAGTTGATCCAATGAATGTGGTCCATGGGGAGTCATTTTCAATCTCAACCTCATATTAAACAACTCTTTTTGAGCTTGTTCATACTGATGAGCAAATTCGTGAACTTTTGTTTGTTGATGATTTACCGTGGGAAGATCTTCATCGTCGATATTCGTTTTTACCTGGGTTTGATCATTTTGAAAATGATTTCTCATCTCCTTTTACCACTGATTATGTCAAAGAACCACAGAATCCATTGCAACATCCTGATTCTGAGTTGAATTTGGGAAATATTTCTCGAACGATTCCTATTGACATTTCAGTGAAACCTGGAATTATTGAAAACATTCATATAGGTGCTTCCTATACGGATGAGGAAATCCAAACTTATAAAGCCCTATTTCAAGAATTTCGCGGCATGTTTGCCTGGTCATATGAAGAAATGCCAGGAATCGATCCATCAATTGTTGTCCATGAAATTAAGACTTATCCGGATGCTAAACTCGTCCGGCAATGTTTGCGTCAGATACATCCAAGAAAAGCTGCTGCTATTAAAGCTGAAGTTGAGAAATTACTTCGAGTAGGTTTCATTTATCCAATTCCTTTAACGGATTGAGTATCAAATATTGTTCCTATTAACAAAAAGCCAGGAACGATAAGAATATGTATTGATTATAGGGATATTAATCAAGCTTGTCCCAAAGACAATTATCCAACCCCCTATATCGATCAAATTATTGATGATTGTGCCAACAGTGAGATGTTCTCCTTTATGGATGGTTTTTCCGGTTACAATCAAATTAACATACTCCCTGCTGATCAACCTAAAATGGCGTTCATTTGTCCATGGGGGACATTATCTTATTGCAGGTTACCTTTTGGATTGAAGAACACCAAAGCAAATTTTCAAAGGGCTATGTCTTATGCATTTCATGACATCAAGCACATTGTGCAACCATATCTCGATGATTTACTTGCTCATTCATTACGTAGATCCGATCATCTCACTCATTTACGATCCATATTTATGAGATGTAGGCATTATTGAATTAGGCTGAATCCACACAAATCTATTTTATATATAGAAACGGGTCATTTACTGGGAATTGGTGTCTCAAAAGCTAGCATTCATGTCAATCCCTCGAAGGTTGAAGCTATTTTCAAATTACCCCCGCCTTCGACTCTTCACCAACTCCAAAGTTTGCAAGGGAAAGCAAACTTTTTACGTCGTTTCATTCTTAACTACACCGAGATAACGAAATATTTTACCAAGTTGTTGAAATAGAATATTCCATTAGTTTAGGATGAGATAGCTAAAAAATCTTTTGATGCACTTAAACACACGTTGACCCATGCACCGTTATTGCATCCTCCCAACTACAACTAGGACTAATTTTTGTACCTCGTCACTTCTCATTCCACCATTGGGTTGGTTTTAGTTCAGGAAGATGAATTCAACAATGAACATGTGATTTACTATCTTAGTCGAACTCTGAATCCAACTAAGATTAAATATTTGCATGTGGAGAAACTGGCCTTGGCAGCTGTTCAAGTTGTCCAAAGATTTCGTCACTACATCTTATTATGCAAAACCATGGTAATTTCTGACTGTAACCCTATGACGTATATTTTGACTAAAAAATTGATAGGGGGCAAGTATTCCAAATGGATAGTTATCCTGTAGGAATTTGACTTGGAATTTGAAAAATCCAAGGCAAAGAAATCTTTCGTTTTTGCGGAACTGATGTGTGATTTCCCGCATACTGATACTGAAACTGTGGTGGAAGAACCCATTGCGGATGAATCCTTGTTTCTTATCAGTACTCTTGATCCATGGTATGGAGATATAATTGTCTATCTCCAAACCCAATATTTTCGGCCTAAAATCTCACAATCTCAGCAAAGGAAAATACGTTTCCAATCCCAACAGTACAATATTATTAGAGATACACTCTATCGTCGTGGAGTGGATTCTGTTTTTCGACGTTGTCTAACTCATGAAGAAGCTGAAAAGGTTTTGAATTACTGTCACTCTGGAGCATGTGGAGGTCATATGTCTGGGTATGCCACAACCCCAAAGATATTGCGCGTTGGTTATTTCTGTCCATCCTTATTTAAAGATTGTATCAATGCAATCCGGAAATGCCACAATTGCCAAATTTTTTATCGAAAGATGTGTGCTCCACCTGCTCCTCTCCATCCTATAATTGTCGTTGGTCCTTTTGCAAAGTGGGGTATCGACTTTATTACATGTAACCCTCACTCGGCCAGGGGGCATGTGTATATCATCCTTGCGGTAGATTATTTTACCAAGTGGGCCGAGGCGATGCCTACATTTTTGGCAGACAGCAAAACTACTGCAATTTTCATTTTCAATCATATAATTTCTAGATTCGGTGTCCCTCAAGCGATTATTATAGATCATGGAAGTCATTTTCGAAACATCATGATGACTGAACTAACAGATCAACTTGGTCTACGTCACGATAGTTCTACTCCATCTTACCCACAGGCTAATGGTCTGGTTGAAGAAATCAATAAAGTTCTAGCCACTATGATCCAATGAATCATTGGTATTCATCGATCGAATTGGCATAACATGTTATTTTCAGTGCTTTGGGCATATCGAACCTCAGTCAAAACATCAACTGGTTTCACTCCTTTCCAGCTAGTTTACGGGTTGGAAGCAGTGTTACCCATTGAATGCGAAATTCCGTGATTGCAAATAGCCATAGAATTACTCCCAGCCACTTCTGAAGAGGAAAAACATTTGTTGTACTTAGCTCAACTTGATGAGAATGGACGTGATGTTGCATTAGCAATCGAGACTCATGCAAAACAGATAAAAGCTCAGTACGACCGAAATGTTACACCTCGCAATTTTTCGGAAGGAGACCTAGTTTTACTATACGATCAAGCAAACGATAAGCTAAGCGCTAGAAAATTTGTACCCATGTGGCATGGTCCTTTTTTTGTTAAGCATAAGCTGGCAAAAGGGACCTATGAATTAGTAGATTTGATGGTGTCTCTTTAGGTAGACCCAGAAATGGGCTTTATCTGAAAAGATATTATGCTTAAAGTGTGGTGTGGAGATTTTTGTTAGAATGTTTTCTTTCTAGTTGGTGTGTAGTAGATTAGAAAGTGTGCCTATTTTAGAGATTGTTTTTATCATTATTCCTACTTATCTTGATTTTACTCTTGATATTGCAGATGTCGACATCTTCTCAAACATACATTGGTTTTGCTGATGGTGCTTGTCGTAGTACACAGAATGTTTCTTCCGTAGCTTGGGTTATTTATTCACCTTCTGATGAGTTAGTATCTATGCATGAGGTAAGCCTCGGTCAAACAACAAATAACATTGCAGAGTATAGTGCAGTGATTGAGTTATTATCTAAATCCATCTCATTTGGGATTCGGAGTTTGATTGTTAGGTTAGATTATGAACTCGTTGTATTACAACTTAATAGGGTTTATGCCATTAGAAATCTAGTGTTATTAAGATTATTTTTGAGAGTTCGTCTCTTGGAACGTGAATTTGACTACATTGAATATCAACATATTCCAAGATATTTAAACACATTAGCAGATGTAGTTTCTTCTTGAATGTTAAATAAGCATTTGCAATAATCAAGACAATAAATTTAAAAACATTCCATAAACATGTTATACAAGATAGCCAGTAATAGTGATATATCATAGCATAGAAGTGTGTCAAATATACATCGTCTTTGATCATTGGTTGAAAAACACCTTATGATCAGCAAAAATGATAGTACAAAAAGATATAAAATGTCATATGAGTCTACAAAGGCGATCATCCTATCCCTGATGATGATCACAATAAGAACCCACTACTCGGGCCACCCTATAAAGGAACCTCCTAAAAGGTCCTAGGACCCCAATCACATAGCGCTGTAACCTAAGAGGAATATCATCTAAACTAGTCTCTAGGATATCTATTGTCAAACGTTCTAGATGATGCTCCAATTCGGTCAGGGTCTCTGCTGATTGGTCCTGTAGGGCAGTGCTACGACAGTAGGGTGTCTTCTCTCATAGGGTTGGAGAGTGGCTGGTCGTTGTGGACTCACATCTACATTTAAAACTTTTTACTGTCAGTTTTGGACAATTTAAAAAAAAATAGTTAAAATTTTAGAAAATGTTGAAAATAATTATACCTGAATCATCCCATTTCTCTCCTGGTGGAAGAACCATGTCTGGATCACCACGATGATCTATCCCAGCATATGGAAAGTCCTGAATCACAAATGGTTGGTTCCCCAACCAACGAAAATACTCAGGTGGAAATCGGACAACCTCTATACCCTCCTCAGGATGACGGGCCATCACTGCAACCCAATGGATAATCCTAGCCTCTCGGGGAAGTCCAGCCTCAATGGAAAGCTACTGTGGGACCAACATAGGGACCCTCTCTAGGCCAAAGCTTACAACCAAGAAACCATATCCAAAGTTTTTTATTTGCCCGTTCTTTTCTCTAGTCAGTTGGCCTTTTACATTCGCCAACACAGCTTTGCACTAGTTGAAGATGGTTCCTCGGTAACAATCTACTGCCATTCGCATTTGGGATCTGGTAGCTACATGCAATGCTATGCTCCCGCATAGTTTGGTGACAATAAATGCGATCACTTTAAGTTCAGGATGGAAGATAGTCTTAATATCTATCCGTTTGTCCTCAGTTTGGTTATTACAAAACTCTAGTCGGAGACTAGCGACAGACTAGCCACCTAGCCTAGTCCCGAATAGAGATAATCCTTCACCTCTCTTGGGAAAACCAATCAGGAAATAAATATCCTCTGGCTCGATTTCGAGCCGGTGGCCACCAATTATGAAACACTGGTCATGTGTGCTCCACCTGTCTACCATCCATTGCATAAAGTCTACTTGAGCCCTCATGCTGAGTATG